>JAVSCE010004927.1:0-171591 GCA_032199065.1 Smutsia gigantea | reverse complement strand
CCAGTGCTACACTCCAGGGCCCAATCTGACCTGCATAGTGTGCTCATCAGCACCGAGTATGGCCACGCCCTCCACAGCTGCCCCGAGTCCCTGAGGATCATGCACAAAGGCTTCACATGCCTTCCCTTTCCCACTCCCGCTGGTCCCAGCTTCAGAGCAGTTGGGTAGAATCTAGAGTGTTCAGAAGATAATGTGTGCAGATTTTCTGGCCCAGGGCTGCCCACACCCTAATCCTCCCACCCAACCCCAGGCCCCCCAGGCCTGTTGCACTGTACCAGGCACACCCTGTACAGGCCCTGGAATTGCATCGTTAAAAGTTCTATAACTTACTTCCGGCTGTGGGCTGCCCTTCTTTCTGCTGAAGAGCCTGAGACGTATTTGAACACTGAAATCCTTCTCATCAGGCTGAAGGGGAACTTCTGGTCGAGCTTCAGTGCTACCCGCTCTGAGAGGTCGATGGAATAGCAGTATGTGAGGCCATCTGAGGTTGGCATGTTAAGTAAAATTGGAGGCAGCTAAAGGGAGGAGGGCTTTAGAGATCACAAGGTGCCCACATTTATTCTCCAGGGGCAGTAGTGCTTATCCTACATAAACTCTGACTGAAGGTCAGGCTCAGGGGAAACCAAGAATTGAATTTCTATCCCCTGCAGCTCAGAGGGAACACACCCCGCAACAGGGGAGGGCACAAAGGTGCTAGCACTTCCCTTTCTCCGTGGACACCTGTCCTCTGAGCCCTGCTTTCTGTCACAAGCCAGCTCTCACCTCTGTCCTTGCTGTGGGTTGAGGCCAGAGGCTGTCCTAATACCCTCTAGCAGGACTGACATCTTCTTGTACATTTGACCCAAATAGAAGGCACCTGACCTCAAGGTGACCAAGTTGAGCGCCACGCGGACCTCTCTGGTAGCACTTTCCTCACACTGTGATATGACGGCACTCTGGTCACTTGCCCTGTATCAGGCAGCCACAAAGAGTCTGCCTCCATCCCTCTGTGCACCTAACAAACATTTACTGAACATCTAGTATATACCAGGGACTAAGGAGTAAGTGCTAGACAAGGAGTATGTAATTGCAGTAGACTAAGTGTGACAAGCAAAGCTTATCTATGGAAGACCACGCTGGGGACCCTTCATCTAGTCCAGGGAGATCAGAGAAGGCTTTCTCTAGAGAAGTGATGTGTGTGCTGAACCCTATATTGGGAGCAGCAGCAGCTAGAAGAAGGGGTGGTTGGAGAGAAGGCTGTAGAGAAGCACCAAGAGACAGTTGTTCTTGAGGCAGCATCCGTGTCTGGGATGCTCCTGGTATTCTGAGCAAGGTAAATCTTTGCTGGGCTAGACCACTTCACTCATTACAGGACAATCAGCATCCTTGGCCACTGGCCACTAAGCACCTAGTTGCTGTGACAACCAAAAATGCCCTTGCAATTTCTAAATGCTCTCAGGGAGGACAATATATTTCCAAATACTGATTCCAAGTGATGACCAAGGCTGCAAGGGAGGAAGAGTTGTGCAAGCTGACTTTAGAATGATATCAACAATTTGTTCCACTTCGGTCTCTGATAAGACAGTAACACTAGACTAGTCCTCCTCCCATAATTAGCTATAAACCAAGATACAATATTTTAAACAATTGTTTTCAGACTTTGGACAACAAATACTGCCAGACTGTGATACCTAAGAAAAGGGAAACAAATGAAGTGAGCCTCAAGATAAGCTGCCTTTCTGCTGGAGGCACTTTCCAAACTACAGCACAGGAAACAGAATTCAAACAGAGTACAGAATTTTTTGCTGAGCTTGAGAGAGAGTTCAGAGGGGAAAAAGTGGAATTAATAGGTCAAAAAAAATGGGGAGGTCAGAGCTGCTCAGAGAATGAGCTCCAGAAACATGGATAGGGGTTCCCTGGGTCTTTAGCAGATGTGTACTAACGTCACTTACATAGGCTGTGACTCCCCAAGAGGCAAAGAATAGCTAACAAGGGAAGAACAATCAGGGAGCTATAAGTTTAACACCTCCTGGAGCTCACACAGGGCAAGGACATGCTTACCATGTTCTAACTAGAGAGAATAATGAAATGTCACTGAACACTGAGGGCATTCAGGAGACCTCCAAAAAAGGTAACACCTTAACAAATAAATTAACTGCCTACCAGAAGAAAATCAATACTCTTTAAAGGAAAGCAACAAATTCAGCCCTTGATAACAGCATTTGCAGAGTATAGCATAAAATAAAAAATTACAAGACCTGCAAAGAAGAAAATGGGGTTCATAATCAATAGGTAAATCATTTAAAAGAAACAGATCCAGAAATGATAGATGATGGCATTGACAGACAAGTATTTTAAGACAGCTATTAGAAATACACAGGTTTATAAGCATTTAAAGTAAAACAAATATAATGAAGGACCAGATAAAGAATATTAATACAGAAATGAAAACTAAAAAAGGGCCAAATAGAACCTCTTGAGCTAAATACATAGCAAGAGAGAAAAAAAAACTAACTGGATTGGTTTAACAGCAGAGTGGCTACTGCAGAAGAAAAGATCACTGAACTTGAAGGCAATGTGATAGGAACTATCCACACTGAAGTGTAGGGGGGAAAAGCTGTAAAATAAAAAATAAACAGAGCCTCAGTGACACACTGAATAATATTAAGTAGTCTAACATATGTGTAATTGGCACCCTAGGTAAGAGAAGGTAGGATAGAAAAAAATGCCTGAAGAAATAATAATTTTTTTTATACCAGAAGAAAGCTCTGAACTCACAGATCTAAGATCAATGAACTTCAAGCAAGTAAACAAAAAGAAAATGACCCCAAGGCACAAGCCTAACCCTTGTGATAAAGAAAAACACCGTGAAAGGAGCCAGAGAAAAACAATGAAATAATATAACAGGGAAACAATAAATAATAAAAATGACTACTGATTTCTCATCAGAAACAAACCAGAAGTCACACAATGACATCTCTGAAAGTGGAAGGAGATCAGAGAAGGCTAGAATTCTGTATTTAGTGAAATAAAGTCATTTCCAGAAAACCAAAAGCTGAGAGAATCTGTCATGAGCATACTCACTGTTAACACAGAAGGAACAGTGTATGTTTCAGGAACATAATAGATGGAAACTTGGATCCACATAAAAGAATGGAGAGGACTAGAAATGGTAAATATGTGGGTAAATGTTGCTTTTTAAGTTACAAAAAATATATAATTGCCTGTTTAAAACAAAAGTAATAGCACTGTATGGTGAGGTTTATAACATGTAGAATAAAATGTATGACAACAATACAAAGGATTGAAAGAAGGAAATTAGAAATTCATTGATATAGAGTGTTATATATGAAGTGGTATATTATCTGAAAACAGTCTATGATGAACTAAAAATGCACATTTTAAATACTAGAGCTACCACTAAAAAATAAAGAGGTATAGTTTAATAAGCAAAGAGAAAATGAAGTATTAAAAAAATATATCTAACTGAAGGCAGGATATGAGAAAAAAAGGAATATCTGGGACAAAGAAAAAAACAAACACCAAGCTGGTAGACTTAACCCTAACTAGATCAATAATTACACTAAATGTAAATGGGTTAAATATGCCATTTAAAAGGCAGACTGTCAGATGATCCAGCTATGTTATCTAAAAGAAACATGCTTTAAATACAAAAACACAAACATGTTAAAAATATAAGCACGGAAAATACATACCATGTAAATTCTTATTTTAAGAAAGAAGAAACTTGGAATAACTATATTAATATCAGACAATGAACACTTTAGGGCACTAATATTAAAAGGGGTAAATTTCAAAATGATAAAGGTTGAATTCTTAAAGATGATATAACACTCCTAAATGTGTATGCATCCAGTAATACAGCTTCAAATACTTGAAGCAAAAACAGATGAGAACTGAAAGGAAAAAACAGACAAACCCACAATATTCACTGGAGAATTCAAGAGTCCTCTCTCAGTAACTGATAGAAAAAGTATAAAAGGTATCAGAAGGCGTGAACAACATCAACAATTTGACCTAACTGGCATATACTGAACACTGTACCCTATCAACTACAGAATGCACACTCTTTTCAAGTACACATAGAACATTCCCCAAGGTATACCAAATGCTGGGCCAGAAACAATTTAAAAGGACTGCAATCTTACAAAGAATGTTCTCTGACAACATGAAATGAAATTAGAAATCAGAAACAAAAAGAAATCTGGAAAATCGCCAAATATTTAGAAATCAAGTAACTCACTTATAAATAAACCTTTGATCAAAGAAGAAATACCAAGGAAAATTGGAAAATATTAACTGAGTGATAATGAAAACACAACATATCAAAATTTGGGAGATGCAGCTAAAAGCAGTGCTTCTAGGGGAGTTTATGGTTTAAAATTTTCACATTAGAAAAAGAGGTTTAATATTAATGAATTTAAATTAACATTTAAAAATAAGTAATAGCTATGTTATCAATGTGTGTTTATAAACTACAAACCCAATAGCTCATAGAATCACAAATTGGAATAGATTATAGAAATGTATCTTGTCTAATCCCCTACACAACCAATTCTGATGTTTAAAAAAGTAACCCACTTTGTATTTTAGAATTTTTTTCCCCCTAATTGCCAGAATATACAAAGGATGTAAGGGTTATCCTACATTTTTACCACCCATATGGTTAAACCATCCCACCTTTAAAAAAAGTGTTGTTTTTGTTCTGACAAAAAGACTAAACCAAACAAAGCCAGAAACAAACCTGTCTCCTAGTTCTTTCATGGAATAGCTCCTGCTCATGAGTATTTCAGATTCTTCTAATGAAAACTCTTATCCTAACTAGTTAAATGTAGGTTTACACAGAAAAAAGATCAAATCAGAGTATTTCACTAACAGTCAGTGCTAAGCTGGCATGAGGAGATAGCTGTGTTGATATTTTCCAGGTGAGGAAATCCTGGCCTACAGAAAAGAGGTGACCTGCCCAAGGCCACATGGTTTTCAAAGCTGAAGCTAGAACCCAAACTACCTATATCTGAGCTCATGGCTCTATTGCTTGACCCCTCAGACCCTCCAACTTGGTGCACCCTTTGGCACGTCACTGTTCTACAACTTTCTTCTAGGAAGGATACATGCTAGCCCAATTCCAAGTCCACAGACATTACTGAGGAAAGAAGTCTGGGGAATGAGCCAGGAGGCGCACAGCAGCAGCCATGGCACCAGCATTGAGGGCACAACCATGCCAAACACCAGGGCCCTCCTCATTCGAGAGCGGACAGAGTTGACTCCCAGCATGGCAAAAGCCACGGGGGTGAAACCTCTGGCATCCTCCACCTCCCCCAGCTTCGACAATGATGACACAGCTTCAAATGACAGGAATATGATAGCGGAGAAGATGGCGAAGATCACGGTGAAGAAGCAGTGGCGGACGGTGCCCACGGTTCTCTCAAAATTGCCAGCAAAGCGCCAGATGATGACAGCACCACACAGCAGGGAGACTGGATTCTCATAGACAAAGATGTAGGTCACCAGCCTGTAAACTGCAGAGGGATCTGGATTAGAGGCTTGACAATGGGTTCTAAGGAGGGAAAGCCAGATTACAACCCACCTAGGAAAGGGGAGTAGCTGGCTCTCATGCCAGTGAAAATCAATCTCGAGTCAAGATAAGCAGTGCAGGCAACAATAAAGGGCCTGAGACTCAAAGGAGAGGTGTGAATATCTAATACTTGCTCTTTCCCACACCTGGAGCAAGTCTTACCAGTGATTTGCTTCCATGTGTGAAAAAAATAGTTTTAGCATGGGGTGGTCTTTGAATTTGTAATGCGCTTTACAATTCTTTTTTAGGTTTTAATACTGACCTATCTCACCGGGCAGTTTGAGGGTTAATTAATTGTAACAGCTTCAGGGTGGATTGAGTGGGTGTCACTTAACACTCTGTATGCCAGTCTCCTCGGTTGTAATTCTGACCTCTCCTTCCATAGTGGCTGTTCAGAGGAAGAAAAAAGGGTCCGTGAATTATTTTGCACCTATAAAGATTATAAAACTATTACTAATACTAGAAATATAGAACTCAAGAGGTCTTCCTTGAAAGTGCTTATCCAATATTACAGGTATAGTGATGCTTTCTGTGCAATAAGACAGCAAAGAATCTCATTTCTGTTTTTCAAAAAGCAGTCCTTTCTTATATATGTTTATGTCCCTGCAGGCCAAAACACTGGTTTGAGGGGACCAGAGAGGTGGTAATAATATTGGACTTGGAATAATAATGACTTAGAGTGGAATTTTGGCTCTATAACATTCAGGCTGGCTGAGCTCAGCCAATGTGCCCTGTTAGATTCAGTTTCCTCAATGTAAAGTAAAAGTCTTACACTTAAGGCCTTCGAAGGTCTCTTACATGTTGAATAGTCATATACCCATGAACCCCACACTCAGAGAAGCTGTGAACTAAAGAAAAAAAGGGGGGGAAGCTCAGTTTAGCTGGCACTTTGTATCTGAGGACAGATGTACTCTGTGTTCGTAGGGTGAGTGGGGGGAACAGTTTAAGATTTGAGCTGGGAGGCAGGCTAAGAAAAATATACCTCAATCAGGCCATCTCTGTAAGGCTTCATTATCTGAAGAGCACTTCATTACTTGTTGAGTACTTCCAACACTGAAATTCCAAGTATAGTGTAAATGTGAAGGTTCTAGAAGCAATTTTATACATTTGGGGATTCTATACCCCAAGGCTCGCATTCCAAAACATCACACACAAAAAAGAAAAATCTGGATTCTTATTGCAATTGTAGTTCTGGGATTCTCCATATTAAGCCTCAGTTTCATCAAAATAATGGGCAATAACAAAGCCTACGTCATGGGATCATCCTGAGGTTTAAATGAAATTAATACATGTCCGGTGTGCTTTGCAAAACAGCAAGAGCTATACAAATGTCCCACTTTCTTCCACAGAAAGAATGGGGAGGAAACAGAGACTAGGAATGTCTTTTATGAGTGGATGTTTATACCTAACTGATCTGCAAAATTTCTCTTCCTCTACCGATTAAACACCTCTCTCAAAGACAAAGATACCCCATGCCCCCATGAGCTGGGAATCAGAGTCAGGGTTAAGATACAAATGAATAGGCAGAAGAAATTCTAAACCCAAGAGGCCAGGGCACTTACAGGAGTAGCCACAGATAAAGCTTAATTGTCTTAAGACGCTAGAGAAATTTTTTTAGTGGGGGTTAGGTCCTAAAGCAGACGTAGGTGTGTGACGACGCAGGGGGAGACGAAAAATGTTCCTCGGACAGCAAGCATGGGTGAATGAAAACCAGTTTGTTAGCTAATGGCGTGGGGGCCTTGACCAGTCTGGTGGCTACTGGCAAGGGAACAAATTCGGGTTGGCAAGGATTACAGTGATGACGAAGGTGGGGCTCTGGAGACACAAAGACGTGGTATATGGAGCTGGTCGTCTGGGTGGGAAGGACGGCGGTGCGGACCAGGTAGCTGCAGGCGAGGCGCGATGGCGCAGGTGCTGGGAGGTCGCAGCCCAGGGTCCCGGCCCCGCCCCAGCTCACCTTGCCAGTCGCGCAGGGCCTCGGACCGCAGCGAGAGGCCCGAGGGCGCCAGGGGCGGCTGCAGCAGGAACAGGCGGGGCCCGGACACCAGCAGCGAGAGCAGCGCGGTGAAGAAGGTGGCGGATGGCACCTCGGGGCACAAGGACCAGCTCCGACACCCGAGCTCTGAGACCGCCATGGCCGCCTCCGCCCCGGTGCCCGGACACGGCAACGACGGTCCCGTCAACTTCCTCCTCCCTGCGGCTGTCTCCTCTGGTAACAGCGGAGGTGGTGGCCGGAAGCCCCGCCTCCCAGAGGCCCCGCCCCGCGCCGAGCTGCCCAATCCCGTTGCTCCGACCAGCCTCGCGGCCCGCGGGAGCAGGAGTCTGGCCCGCGCCCTCAGGCTGAGCAGTCTTCAGCGATGGAGCCTGGTGTGCGGCCGCTTCAGACCTTCGGAGATGCTGGGTTCTCTGCATCTCTGTTCAGATACCTTGCGATTATTGTGCTTTGCGGCTTGCAGAGCCTTTTCGCACGCAAACCCTCCCTCATCTGTGTTTATCGCCATTATATTGGTATTATTATACCAATGAAGAAACGGGTCTGGGGAGGCCCTGAGATTGAGTTAAATGGCAAAGACAATTAAAACTCCGGTCCTTCCGCTGTCATGGCCTGGAATTGGCCAGAGTACGGATGCGGCAGGCTTCGGTGACTGGATTAGAGAGGTAAGGGCAGGAGATGAGAGGAATTCCACTGAAGGGACTTAAGTGTTAGGCCTTAAGAATGAAGGTCGACTTCAGCGCTTCACGTTGGAAAGTGCCATCACTTAAGGTAGACAACTGGAGTATCGTTTCCCCGGTTACAGAGGCTCCAGAAGGTGAGATAACTTGCCCAAGGTCACAAGTGGAAAATGGTAGGACTAGGATTGAAATCTGGCTTTGCCAGACCCCAATTTCTGCCTTTTTTTTTCACTGTTGCCCCCGACAATCCTGCCTACTGTTACTTGTATGTAAATTTGACTTGGGGCCACAGAGGCTACTGGAAAATAAACAAATGCTCCACTCTCTGTGCTGGACGTTCAGATCCATTCTCAGGCCCTACCTACTCTGTCCCCTCTGGAGTTCTGGCAGTGTCTGTGTTCCATGAGCCTCAAGAAAAGAATCTGAGATTCTTTCTTTCTTTCTTTCTTTCTTTCTTTTATTAAGGTATTATTGATATACACTCTTATGAAGGTTTCACATGAAAAAACAATGTGGTTACTACATTTACCCATATTATCAAGTCCCCACTCATACCCCAATTCAGTCCCAGTGATTTCCCACACCATGTGTACTAAACGTAATACCCCTCAATCCCCTTCTCCCTCCCTCCCCGCCCCAACCGCCCTCCCACACCGCTCCCCTTTGGTAACCACTAGTTCCTTCTTGGAGTCTCTTGAGTCTGCTACTATTTTGTTCCTTCAGTTTTGCTTCGTTGTTATACTTCACAAATGAGGGAAATCATGTGGCACTTGTCTTGCTCTGCCTGGCTTATTTCACTGAGCATAATATCCTCCAGCTCCATCCATGTTGTTGCAAATGGCAGGATTTGTTTCCTTCTTATGGCTGAATAGTATTCCACTGTGTATATGTACCACCTCTTTTTTATCCATCTACTGATGGACACCTAGGTTGCTTCCATTTCTTGGCTATTGTAAAAAGTGCTGCAATAAACATAGGGGTGCATATGTCTTTTTTAATTTGAGAAGTTGTATTCTTCGGGTAAATTCCAAGGAGTGGGATTCCCGGATCAAATGGTATTTCTATTTTTAGTTTTTTGAGGAACCTCCATATTGCTTTCCACAATGGTTGAACTAGCTTACGTTCCCACCAGCAGTGTAGGAGGGTTCCCCTTTCTCCGCATCCTCACCAGCATTTGCTGTTCTTAGTCTTTTGGATGCTGGCCATCCTTAGTGGTGTGAGGTGATATCTCATTGTGGTTTTAATTTGCATTTCCCTGATGATTAGTGATGTAGAGCATCTTTTCATGTGTCTGTTGGCCATCTGAATTTCTTCTTTGGAGAACTGTCTCTTCATATCCTCTGCCCATTTTTTAATTGGGTTATTTGTTTTTTGGGTGTAGAGGCCTGTAAGTTCATTATATATTTTGGATGTTAACACCTTGTCAGATATGTCATTTACAAATATATTCTCCCATACTGTTGGATGCCTTTTTGTTCTGTTGATGGTGTCCTTTGCTGTACAGAAACTTTTTAGTTTGATGTAGTCCCATGAGTTCATTTTTGCTTTTGTTTCCCTTGCTTGAGGAGATGTGTTCAGGAAGAAGTCGTTCATGCTTTTTATTCAGGAGATTTTTGCATATGTTGTCTTCTAAGAGTTTTATGGTTTCATGACTTACACTCAGGGCCTTGATCCATTTCGAGTTTACTTTTGTGTATGGGGTTAAACAATAATCCAGTTTCATTCTCTTGCATGTAGCTGTCCAGTTTTGCCAACACCAGCTGTTGAAGAGGCTGTCATTTCCCCATTGTATGTCCATGGCTCCTTTATCGTATATTAATTGACCATATATGCTTGGCTTCATATCTGGGATCTCTAGTCTGTTCCACTGGTCTATGGGTCTGTTCTTGTGCCAGTACCAAATTGTCTTGATTACTGTGGCTTGTAGTACAGCTTGAAGTCAGGGAGCATAATTCCCCCCACTTTATTCTTTCCTCTCAGGATTGCTTTGGCTATTCGGGGTCTTTTGTGGTTCCATATGAATTTTAGAATGATTTTCTCTAGTTCATTGAAGAATGTTGTCGGTATTTTGATAGGGATTGCACTGACTCTGTAGATTGCTTTAGGCAGGATGGCCATTTTGACAATATTAATTCTTCCTATCCATGAGCATGGGATGTGTTTCCATTTATTGGTATATTCTTTAATTTCTCTCATGAGTGTCTTGTAGTTCTCGGAGTATAGGTCTTTCACTTCCTTGGTTAGGTTTACTCCTAGGTATTTTATTCTTTTTGATGCAACTTTGAATGGAATTGTCTTCCTGATTTCTCCCTCTGCTAGGTCATTGTTAGTGTACAGGAATGCCATAGATTTCTGAGCATTAATTTTGTATCCCGCAACTTTGCTGAATTCAGATATTAGATCTAGTAGTTTTGGAGTCGATTCTTTAGGGTTTTCTATGTACAATATCATGTTATCTGCAAACAGGGACAGTTTAACTTCTTCCCTGCCAATCTGGATGCCTTTTATTTCTTTGTGTTGTCTGATTGCCGTGGCTAGGATCTCCAGTACTATGTTGAATAGAAGTGGGGCGAGTGGGCATCCTTGTCTTGTTCCCAATCTTAAAGGAAAAGCTTTCAGCTTCTCACTGTTAAGTATAATGTTGGCTGTGGGTTTGTCATATATAGCCTTTATTATGTTGAGGTACTTGCCCTCTATACCCATTTTGTTGAGAGTTTTTATCATGAATGGATGTTGAATTTTGTCAAATGCTTTTTCAGCATCTATGGAGATGATCATGTGGTTTTTGTCTTTCTTTTTCTTGATGTGGTGGATGATGTTGTTGGATTTTCGAATGTTGAACCATCCTTGCATCCCTGGAATAAATCCTACTTGATCATGATGGATGATCCTTTTGATGTATTTTTGAATTTGGTTTGCTAATATTTTGTTGAGTATTTTTGCATCTATGTTCATCAGGGATATTGGTCTGTAGTTTTCTTTTTTTGTGGTGTCTTTGCCCGGTTTTGGTATTAGAGTGATGCTGGCCTCATAAAATGAGTTTGGAAGTATTCCCTCTTCTTCTACTCTTTGGAAAACTTTAAGGAGGATGGGTATTAGGTCTTCACTAAATGTTTGATGAAATGCAGCAGTGAAGCCATCTGGTCCAGGAGTTTTGTTCTTAGGTAGGTTTTTGATTACCAGTTCAATTTCATTGCTGGTAATTGGTCTGTTGAGATTTTCTGTTTCTTTCTGGGTCAACCTTGGAAGGTTGTATTTTTCTAGAAAGTTGTCCATTTCTTCTAGGTTATCCAGTTTGTTAGCATATAATTTTTCATAGTATTCTCTTATAGTTCTTTGTATTTCTGTGCTGTCCATAGTGATTTTTCCTTTCTCATTTCTGATTCTGTTTATGTGAGTAGACTCTCTTTTTTTTTTGAGAAGTCTGGCTAGGGGTTTATCTATTTTGTTTATTTTCTCAAAGAACCAGCTCTTGCTTTCGTTGATCCTTTCTATTGTTTTATTCTTCTCGATTTTATTTATTTCAGCTCTAATCTTTATTATGTCTCTCCTTCTACTGACTTTGGGTCTCATTTGTTCTTCTTTTTCTAGTTTCATTAATTGTTAGTTTAGACTGCTCATATGGGAATGTTCTTCTTTCCTGAGGTAGTCCTGTATTGCAATATACTTTCCTCTTAGCACAGCCTTCGCTGCGTCCCACAGATTTTGCAGTGTTGAATTATTGTTGTCATTTGTCTCCATATATTGCTTGGTCTCTGTTTTTATTTGGTCATTGATCCATTGATTATTTAGGAGCATGTTATTAAGCCTCCATATGTTTGTGGGATTTTTCATTTTCTTTGCATCATTCATTTCTAGTTTCATTCCCTTGTGGTCTGAGAAGCTCGTTGGTACAATTTCAACCTTTTTGAATTTACTGAGGCTCTTTTTGTGCCTAGTATATTATCTATTCTTGAAAATGTTCCATGTGCACTTGAGAAGAATGTGTATTCTGCTGCTTTTGGGTGTAGAGGTCTGTACATGTCTGTTAGGTCCATCTGTTCTAATGTGTTGTTCAGTGCCTCTGTCTCCTTACTTATTTGAGATTCTTTTTATCTTTCATGTTTGGTACTAAAATACAGCCGTATAATTTTCCATATACAAATATAAAGCAATGGGGCAGGTTTAAATGAATATTGCATATATTTAAACTAATGTTGCTCATGATGTAACACTGGGCAGGAAAACAAATGAAAGTTTTACTCAGCAGAAAGCAAACTCATTAATATAAATCAGGAGTGTGGTGGAGCTGCTCAACTTAGCAAATGGGTACTTGGGCTGCTGGAACCCAAACCTGGGCTTTGGAAAGAAAGGGGTGGTGGTCCCATCTCTGTGCCTTTCAGGTCACTCCAGGAGTTCTCCATCTACTTCCAGAGACACACTCTAGAAAAGGATATGGGAAATTAGGGCTTGTCTAACAAAGGGACCAGTATTGGGAGGGAAGGGAGGACTTCATATCTGATGAGGGACAATTAAGGAGTCAGAGAGACTTCCCTGGAGAAGCTTCAGGGGTCCTGACCACTGGCTGCAACTATCTGAAGGCCTTCCCTGGAGGACAGGGAGTAGTAGCTTTTTTCTGTGTTTCTCTAGAAGGGAGCACTGAGGCAGAAAGGTAGAAATGATGGGGAGACACACTTGACTTAAGAAAGAACTGCCCAAAAGTCTGTGTTGTCCATCCATGAAATGAGCTGCCTTGATCAGCAGTGAGCTCTCTGTTACTAGTGGTGTGCAAGTCCCATCTGGTGACTTGATGGGACTACTGAAAGAGATATTCAAGCATCAGTTTGGAGGTGGAACTAGATGCATTCTTTGCAGATCCTCAGTTCTCAGACTCCCTAAGTGAACACAAGCACACATGGAGGGCTGACACCTGTAGGACTTAATCACATTTGGTCTCCTGGCAGAACGAGAGTTGTGGTGACTTCACATGTCCTACTGCCCAGGGCTGTGTAGTCTAATGCAGGGACTAAAGCTTCCTGCACCCAACAGTCCTCTGTCTCTCTGATTTTCCTCCCTCTCCTCATTTTTTTCCATTATGCCACCAGGAAACCCCTTTAAGTTCAGGGAGTAGAGATCTGGAGTGAGTAAAGCAGAGCCTTCTTCAGCAGGCAGGCACAGGGATGGGGCACCTTGGGACATGAATCATTTTTGTCCTATCCACTTTTCCCTTGGTCCTCAGTTGTGCTTCAGAGATGCCTTTGTTTCCAGTTCCAACAGGCATCCTCCTCCTATTTGGAGAGTGTCTGGTTTCCCATGGGCCAGGCTTTGAGGCTGGCAGACACATGACTTCTTAGGGAACACACACACTAACATGGACGTTTCTTGATCAAATCCATGAGCAAATGCTCTCCATCCCCCATTCTCCACTCAGAAGCCAGAGTGGTTTTTACAAAGTAAATCAGGAGGCATTGTTGCCCTGATTACAACTTTTAAGACCCTAGGTCCATCCCATGTGTCCTATTCCTTGCTAATCATCCTCAACTTACCTTCTACTGCTCTGCATTACCTGTGGGGGATGGAATAATGGTCCCCAAAGGTGTCCACATCCCAATCCTTGGAACCTATGCTTATCTTACCTTATGTAGCAAGAGGGACTTTACAGATGTGATTAAATTAGGAATATTCAGTTGAGAAGATTATCCTGGAGTCTCTGAGTGGGCCTGATAGAACCATGAGAGTCCTTTTAAGGAATCAGGAGGGTGAGAGAGAGAGAAGGCAATATGATAGAAGCAGAGGTTGGAGCCATGTGCTCTGAGATGGAGGCAGGGCCCACCAGCAGAGGAATGAAGCAACCTCTGGAAGTTGGAAAAGGCAAGGAAATTGATTCCCCACTAGAGTCTTTGAAAGGAACACAGCTCTCATGACACCCTGATTTTAGCCCTGTAAAACCCACTTTGGGCTTCTAACCTCTAGAACTGTAAGATCATGTATTTGGGAGGGTTTGAATTTTTATTGCAGTAAAATACACATAACATTTATCATCTTAGCCATTTATAAGTGTACAGTTCAGTGGTATTAAATACATTCATAATGTGTAACCATCACCACCACCATCTCCATAACTCTTTTCATCTTGTAAAACTGAATCTTTATCCCCATTAAACACTAACTCCCCATTCCCCACTTCTCCCAGCCTCTGATAACCACCATTTTACTTTCTGTCTCTATGATTTTGACTATTCCAGGGACCTCATATAAATAGAGTCATACAGTAGTAGTCCTTTTCTGACTGGCTTATTTCACTTAGCATAATGTCCTCAAAGTTCATCCATGTTGTAGCATCCAGGTGTCAGAATTTCCTTCCTTTTTAAGGCTGCGTAATATTCCATTGAGTGGATAGACCACATTTTATTTATCCATTCATTTTTCAGTGGACACTTGGGTTGCTTCCACCATTTGGCTACCATGGATAATACTGCTAAGAACACTGGTGTGCTGTGCAGATATTTCGTCAAGACTTAGCTTTCAATTCTTTTGAGTATATACCCAGAAGTGGAATTGTATTTTTAAGTTTTTGAGGAATTGCTGTACTGTTTTCCCCAGCAGCTGTACCAGTTTACATTCCCATCAAGAGTGCGCAAGGGTTCTAGTTTCTCCACATCCTTATCAACCTCTGTTCTTTTGTTTTTTTGACAGTAGCCTTTCTAATGGGTATGAAGTGGTAATTTATGTCATTTTAAGCCACAAAGTTTGTTGTAATTTGTTCCAGCAGCCACAGGAAATGAATACGTTCCTTCATTTCACTACACTGGTCTTTCTGTTTTTCAAACAAGCCAAAGTCTTTCTCACCTCAGGGCCTTTGTATGTGCTCTTCCCTCTGCTGAAACTTTCCTCTCCTGGCTCTTAGTGTGGTGGCTTCCTTCTCAGCCATCAGGTCTCTAGCTCAGATGCTGCTTCCTCAGGAGGGCCTTCCCAGATCCTCTCCCTGGTACTTCTTTCAATGTACTTGCTGCAGTCTCAAATTATCTCACTTATTGGTGTCTTTACTGGTCTGACTGTCACTCTTCAGCACCTAGAATAGAGCCTGGCACATAGTGCTCAGAAATATTTGTTAATTTCTCTCCTACACAGCTGGTGTCTGTTGCGGGAAGAAAAGCTGTTAGAAGAGGTGGTAAACAAGCACCAGATGGCTCACTGCACAGCTGGGACAGCTCTGGGTCTAGTGCCAACCAGCCAAGTGGCGGGCTTGGGTGTTCCTGGATTCACCCCCCCCCCCTCACGCCCAGGGCACTGGGGCGCTAGGGTTAAGTGGGGACTGGATCTCACCCACCCACCACGGGCATCCAGGTGTACAGGACAACAGGTCCCTCTGGCGCTCCTAAGTGGTCCCAGCCTCTCTGGCCGGGCCCACTGAGCAGCGCAGCCCCTAATCGGCCGCCCTCTCCACCTTTCTCCTCAGTCCCATGAACATGGCCGCGGAGCACAGTGACGTTGGTTATCAGTTGCCCACTCAGCTTCATTTAGCCAGTCTCCAGTTTCCACGCTGCATCCTTACTGCCCCCTGGTGGACCGCTTGGGGCAGGGTTCCCCTAGTCTGATGGAGAAATGGCCCCGCCCCGAAGCATAATACTTCCCCCTGCTGATTGTGCCTGGAAGCGGCTCACAGCTACACTGATGGCTTTATTCTGGGGATAGCTGAGGAGCCCGTTAGGCCCCAAATCCTGGATGGCAACCCCCCAGGTAATGTAACTACAGGCTTCGTGGCATTCGTTTGCCATGCCATCTCTCCCTGATTCTCTCTTCCCACATTCACCAGGTGGGGCATAGGGCAGCCAGCCCACTGCCTAAACACACATGCCCCCAGGAAAGGAATGCCAGTTTCCCCCACCCTTTCTGGCTGGCATCCCTGTTTCTACAACGATCCTCTTGGATCTCCCTCAACACTTGGCTTCAATGAGGCATGAGAAGTGAGGAGGCAGGAGCCAAATGGTGGAGGCTCTCCAGGCTGTGGTGAGGAATGTGGGTATTGTCCTAAGACAGTGGGAAATTTAGAGGGATTAGCTGTGAATGTCATGATCCATTTGAGTTTCAGAAATAGAGGAGAAATGAGCACTCCCAAACACTGCTGAGAGGATTGAAAATTGGTATGATTTCTGTAGAAGGAAAACTTGCGATATCTTTCAAAATGACTAACGCACCTATCTTCGATCCAGAAATTCTAGGATTTTAATCTACAGATAGACTTGCGTAAGTGGAAAATGTCTTGTGTAAAAAGCTATTCACTGCAGTGTTGATTGCAAGATATTCATTCCTGCAGGAATTATTAATAAATCATGGTATATTCTACAGTCATTAAAAAAAACAGAAAGCTATGTATCAATATGGAATGATATCTAAAACATTTTTCTGAGTGAGAAAAACAAGGTTAATAACAGCAGATGTAGTGTGCTACCAGAAATATAAAGAGCTAGGAAGATAAAAATTCATTTCTACTAAACTCTGAAGGATCATCACAGTTTCAAACTCCCTTGGGGCTGACTGAGGCCTCCTCTAAGGCTGCATTATACTCCAATTTTCTCTCCAGTGCTGCTTCCTTCCCTTCCATAGGTGCTGATCCCAGGATTGCTCTGCCAGTAGATGTTAACTTTCATCTCAGGATGTACTTCCGGAAGAACCCAACCTCTGACAGCATAAATTTCATTTTGTAGAAGTAACCAGTGTTCCAAAGTGGTTGTGCTATTTTCTTCTCCCACCAGCAGTAAATAAGAGTTCTAGTTGCCTGATGACTTTGTCAACGTGGATGTGTATTCATTTTGGTCTTAAAGTGCATTTCCATGGTGATTAATGATAGCAAGCACCTTCTTGTGTGCTTTTTGAACATTTTGTGAAACGCTTGAATACAAATAAAATATGAAAAGTGGAGCAAGATGACTCTG
Organism: Smutsia gigantea; assembly: GCA_032199065.1. Taxonomy (NCBI): domain Eukaryota; kingdom Metazoa; phylum Chordata; class Mammalia; order Pholidota; family Manidae; genus Smutsia; species Smutsia gigantea. The sequence continues at coordinate 154,428 of JAVSCE010004927.1, read as the reverse complement.
GCTAGTGTGTGAAGGGGGCAAGAGTGAAAATGGGGCAGGGAGAAGAGGATGGATTTGAAATATACTTTGGAAGTGGACCTCATTAGATGGCTGATGGAGTGGATATGCAGAGAAGAGAAAGAAGAGAAAGCAAGAGAAACTCCTACATGAATTGTACCCCTTGAAAATCTGGGGAAAGATCTAGGGGGACAATGACATTAGGGTAGCAGTAGAAGTCATTTTGAAGGAAAGGAAGGATTGGGAGAGCCTGAAAGGGCAGGGAAGTCATTCTGGGCAGGGGAGCAGAATGTATCAAGAACAAACCTGAACAGAGCTATAGTAATCAAAACGGTGTGGTACTGGCATAAGGACAGGCATATGGACCAATGGAAAGGAATAAGGAGCCCAGAAATAAACCCTCATATTTATGGTTAATTGATTTTCAATTGATACATGGTACCAAGACCCATGGGTGTTTTTCTATGGGGAAAGGATAATCTTTCCAATAAATGGTGGTGCAAAAGCTGGATACCCACATACAAAAGAATGAAGTTGGCTCCTTACTTGTTCAAAAAACCATACACAAAAATTAACTCAAAATGTATCAGAAACCTAAAAGCATAAATCTCTTAGAAGAAAACATGGGGGAAAATATTCATGACATTGGATTTGGCAGTGATTTCTTAGCTATGACACCAAAAGCATAGGCAGTAAAAGAAAAAAAATAGATACACTGAGCATCATCAAAATTAAAAATTTTGTGCATCAGAGGACACTATCAACAGAGTGAAAAGACAACCCAGAGGATGGGAGAAATGTTTGTAAATCACATTTCTGATAAGGGTCTAGTATCTAGAATATATAAAGAACTCTTATAGTTCAACAATAAAAAGACAACCCAGTTAAAAAATTAGGCAAATGATTTGAATTTCTCCAAAGAAGATGTACAAATGACCAATAAGCACATGTTCAGCATCATTAATCACCTGGGAAATGCAAATCAAAACCAGATTGAGATGCCACTTCATACTCAGTAGAATGGCTGTAATAAAAAAGAAAAATCACAATGTTAGCTAGGACATGGAGAAGTTATAACCCTCATAGACTGCTAAGGAGAATATAAGATGGTGAAGCCACTGTGGAAAAAAACATTGGCAGTTCTTCAAAAAGTTATACATAAAATTGCCCTATATGAATTACCATATAATAAGAGTTACTTTATCAGCAATTCTAATCTTAGTACATACCCAAGAGAATTGAGAGCAGGTGATCAAACAAAAACCTATGCAAGGATGTTCAGAGCAGAATGAATGGACAGAAAGAAGGTGGTATATACACCCAGTGAAGTATTCAGCTATAAAAAGAATGAAGTACTGAAACATATTATAATGTGGATGAACCTTGAAAACATTATGCTTGTTGAAAAGAAACCAATCTGAAAGGAGCACAGATTGTAGGATTCCATTTATATGAAATGTCCACGGAAGGCAAATCCACAGAGACAGAAAATACTGTTGCCAAGGGTGTGGGGAAAAAAATGGAGGGTTAGTGCCAATGGGTATGGTGTCTTTTGGGGGTGATAAAAATGTTCTAGAATTAGTGGTGATGGTTGCATAACTTCGAATATACTAAAAACCATTGAACTTCACACTTAAAAGTGGCAACTTTTATGGTATGTGAATTATACCAATAAAAAGTTGCACAAAGAAATACAAATTTACGAAGTTTACTTAAAATTTTTAAAAATTACATTTCAAGAAACCTTCAAATTTATCAAAATTGATTGAAAGTAATTTACAAATTACAAAAACCTGATGGAATTGTATACCCCAAAGAACTAATTTTAGTGTGTAAATATAAACATAAATTTTAAATATGAAGAAGTTTCAAGTTCCTTGAGGGTAGACCCCATATATGTGAATTAAAGTCCTACCTCCCAGAGAGTCTAGTATGCTGCATTATGCTTAGTAGTTGTGTATTAAAGTAAATGACAATTAAATCGAAATTATTTTCTTTGGGCAAGCATTAGCACCTTTAGGGCAATTACTCCTGCAGCTAAGAGTGAAACTTCCTTCACCATTTATTGCTTAGAGTGTGTGATGGGGCAGTGGGGGGCGTGTGAAAGGGTGGGGGTGCATCTGCTTTTGAATCAGAATACCTGAATTTAAGGGGATAATAAGATTTACTTCCCAAATTGGAGGAACAAACAAGGTAATATTTGTGGAAGTGTTTTATCACTGTACGGTGCAAAGATAACTTGCTGTAATAACTCCCCACCCCTGTGCGTCCTTTCCCAGGACCACCAGCCAACCCAGACTCTACATTCCAGAGGACTCACATCTGCCCCGCTAAGTTCCCACTGTGCTGTCCTCAAATTGGCCTCCGTTATCTCCAGGAGTTTCCCAAGTGGCTCCCCGCCTCTGGCAGGGGACGCAGGAAGGATACAGATGTGGGAGCCAAATAGATGTGGGGTTGAATCCTGGTTTTGCCACTCATCCGCAGAGGACCTGGCTTCATCCTTTTAGCTTTAAGGTTCTCAGCTATAAAATGGGTACAATAAAGCTTTCCTCAAAACATTGTAAGTAATCAATGTCTGACGCACGGCAAAGCAAGCGATCAATAAATCAGAGAGAGACATTATTACTGATCCCCGCACTGGTACCAGACCAATTTCTCCCCAAACAGATAGGGCTCAAAACCCATCCGTGACTGTTCACGGGCCGGAAGTGAAGTACAAACGCCTCACTTCTGGGAAATACGGAATTAATGGTGAAACCTGAGGCTGCCTATTCTATAGGGATGGCAAAGACACCAAAACTGGCTGGAGGGATAAAAAGACACAGTGAGGGCGCTAGGGAAATGGTAGCGGTCAACCAGACCCTGCAGGGAGACATTCAGACCTTGGAGAAAAAAAGCAAAACGAGAGAAACGCACGCAGAATAGCATGCTTAGCATTCGTTGGCGACTGGAGTGAGGAAAGCCCAGAAGACAGGGAATCTGGAAAAATGAACCCAAGGGAACGCCTGCCGGTTGCCCTGGCAACAGACTCCGCCTCCCCACGCCCCTGGAGAGACAAGGCTGGCGGGCATGTGGGGACCGGGGTGGACAGGTCCCCCGAGACATCCAAGCGCCCTGGTCGGGGGAGTGGGGCGCTGTGGGGTAGGGGAATCAGCGCAGCTTCCATCCAGCCCTGTTTCCTGGAGTCTGGTTTCCGGCACCTTTTCAGCCCCTCTGGACCTGTAAAATGGGCCTAGTAAGTCCCCTTAAGACTGTACTTGCTCAGACTCAACTGATTTTAACTGATTTTATGGTTCCTTGAATGGCCTCCCTGGAGAGTGGAATGGGGGGCGGGGAGAAGGGAGGGTCCACAGCCACACATGCTTATGAAACGCAAAGAGAAGGTTTGTATGAAATCAGCAGATACAAATTTGGCTACAGGAAGGCACATGGAAAATGTTCCTCAAATCTTAATTTTCCCACCCAAATCGCAAATTCCTCCCCATGAGGCACACCCTCATCCCTCTTAAGTAGAAATCAGTCATCGTGATGTAAAAGAACAGAACAGGGAATATAGTCAATAATACTGTAATATCTTTGGTAACTACACTTATTGTGGAGCATCTCCTAAGGTATATAATTGTTAAATCACTATGCTGTACACATAAACCAATATAATATTGTTTATCAACTGTACTTCAAAAAAAAAATTTAAAGAAAGAAAACGATCCCTCCCTCCCCTGAAATTGGATACCTACTTCATCCTCGGAAGAAACAAACATGTTTCTTCCTCATGTTTCTCTCCGTGTGCCGGGAGCTTAATGGCATTACACTCCTGGCCTTTCTCTGTCTATTCACTTAACTCTGTTTTAGAGAAGTTGTAATAACTCATTTGCCTGGAAAGTTTGGAAGGAGAACCCAGCCCCCTGTCCCCGAGACCTTCCACTTTGCTTGAGAGCTGGTTCCTGCCCGGGGAGTGTGCTCTCTGCTCTTCTAGGAGCAGGTTGCTTCCATAGGTCTGCTCTCTCCTTTCAGCAAAGCAGCAACTGGGCAGTAAGGTTGTAAATTCAGGGCTTTTTTAATCAGCATTCCCATTTTGGCTCTCAGGCCAAGCTGCCCTCCAATCTAGCCTATATTAGCAATAAAGGAGCCATTTTGATTGTCCATGTGTTGGCTCCTAGTTCAGAACACCGGTGAGAAAGAGGGTTCTGTTTGCTGGTCCCGGGGAGATTGCGTTATTGTTCCAAATATTCAGTTCTTCCCCCACCATTATCAGACTTATCATTTATTTAATATGGCTAATGGACCTGTGAGTAGAAGGGACAAGTGCCACTTCCCAGAAATCCTAAGAGCCAATGCATACTTCCACCATCACTCTTCGCCCTTTTTCTCTGCCGTGAACCTGGTTTGTTCCAGATATGAGCCGATACGCCAGCCTGAGACACCTGTGCATAGCTGGGGCTGACCCCAGAATAACATGTAAAGTGAACAAGAAGTAAACCTTTACTTTTTTTCGGTAAGCTGCTGAGATTTGCAGGTGGTTATTATGGCATAATAGTGAATACTGACCTATAGAAAAACTGGTACCTGGAAGTACGAAAATCTAAAATAAGTGGCACTGGCTTTGGGTTCAGGTGGTGGGCCAATACTATCATTGGAGGTTGGACAAGTGGCAGTCCAGGTTGTGCAATGGTAAGACCTTTGTCAAAATTATCCCCTGACATAACTTGGAGGGAAAATAACTTAGCTAATGAAGTTTTGGCTTTGAATAAAGAAATGGGAAAATAGAATTTTGGTAGCATGAATTGGTTTCTATTGGTTGCATTTGACAAATATTCATGAAGCCAACTAAGTTTTTGAGTAAATGGTAGCACCAAGAGAGGCATTAATTTGAACTAAAGGAAACTGACTATTTCAATACTTAACATAATCCCTTGATCTGCCAACATTCTACAGGCAGGAAGCAAGCTGAGGAAGCTAGTCTGCCTTCATATGGTCCAATGTCCACTTCAGATATGGCCACAGGATATAATGGTGTAGATAGAACCTTCTGAAGAGTGGGCCCAACAGCCACAGGGTGTCACTTCTGGAGACAGAACCAAGATTCAGTCAAATAATTTCCCTCAATCCCAAGTAGGGAACTTTTGCAAAGTATGCCTAGGGGAATATAAGAATATATGATAATTGCTTATATTAATATATGACATAATATTAAATTAAAGAAGCATCTTCTCTGGGCAAAAATAGGAACTTAAGACCAAGTATTCTTGCATTCCCATGGCCCAATGCTGACAAGAGGTTCATATTTCTCAGCGATTGATGTGACTTCAGTGACAGTGAGCACACACTGACCCGGAGAGTCACTTTTGGAGATGTTGCCAGCTGCCACCCTTGTCAATGTGCCCTATGCGTTCCAGAGAAATGCACCCCCCCAGCCTGGTGCCCCCAACCACAACTTCTTCTACACTTTGACCCAACTTCCTCTGCCTCCTTCCCAGCTGCAGCTGAATTTCTCAACACACACACACACACACACACCCTTACCTCCATCCCTTGGGGGAGGTCAGCTCTGTCGTCAACCTCTGCTCTGCTGACAGCCTAGCTTTAGATTGATTTCTTTCTTGCTGCGAGTTGAGGATTCCTGTCCATAGACAGAACCTTTCTCTGTTTCATGGGAGCCCCCCTAGTCCTGCTCTGAGTCACAAGTGGAAGCAGCAAGATAGCCTTCTTTTTAGAGGTGCTGGGAGAAAATGTCTAATCAGACTGGGCCAACAGCAGGCAGAGACTGTTCTTTGGAACCATATCAAATTCATCTCTTCTCTTTCAAATGGTGATCATTCAGGTATGTACAGGTGGCAGTCATGACCCACTAAGTCTCATCTTTTTCAGGTAAATATCTACATGTTTTTCATGTATCTTCAAAAGAGAGAAAGAGACCAGTGTTTCATGAAATGTAAGTGTCACATACACATAAGTTATTACATTGCATGGATTCAAAATTCAATCTGCATCCTGGTCACTCTCCTCTGAACACAGTCCACTTTGTTAATACATTTCACACAGAAAATAACCTAAAGTAACCCAAAGTGTCACATACAGAATTTTCCATCACAGCATTATTTGTGATAGCAAAAAGAATCCAGAAATTATATCCAATGTGAGAAAAATGGTTGTATGTTCACAGTCCAGTGTGATATAGCCACACATGATGTTATGCTGCAGTTTAAAGTTTTATTAACCTAAGAGAAGTAAAAACATAGATCCACACAAAAAACTTGTACCAGCCTATTCATATCAGCACTATCCATAACAGTCAAAAGATGGAAATATCCCAGATGTCCATCAACTGATGAATGAATGGAAAAGGTGGCATATCCACACAATGGAATATTATTCTGCCATAAAAAGGGACAGAGTATTAATACATGCTACAACATGGATGAGCCTTGAAAAATTATACTAAGTGAAATAAGCTGGTCACAAAAGGCCACATATTACATGAGTTCATTTACATGAAATGTCCAGAATAGGCAAATCCATAGAAGCAGAAAGGAAATTAGTGGTTATCTGGGGCTGGAGGGAGGGAGGAATGAGGAATGACTGCCAGTAGGAATGGGGTTCCTTTTTGGGGTGATGAAAATGTTCTCAAATTGATTGTGGTGGGGATTTCAAAATTTTGTAAGTATACTAAAAGCCACTGCGTTGTACACTTTAAATAGGTGAATTGTAAAGCATGTGAATTATAACTTGATAAAGCTGTTAAAAATGTTTACCAAATAATTTTCAGTGATGTGAGAAAATGTTCATGCTGTTAGGTGAAATTAGAAAAATATAAAACTTCATATATAGCATAAGGTCATATATATATGATGTGTCTAAGCAATTATTAAGGACACAAGCCAAAAGGTAAACAGAAATTGCCTCTGAGTTATGCAATTACAGTGGGTTTTATGGGTGGTTTAAGCTTGGAACACGCAGCCTTCTGATAGGATGTCATCTAGACTAAACAGCCCACTCCAGAGGTGGCCTGGACTACGTAGACAGAGCAGGCCATGGCCAGAGTCCCCTTACTCTGAACATTGTGCCACCAGCTTGCAGCCCTGGGCCATCACAGCTGTGGTAGGCACCTTGTTGTATCATCACAACCCTTGTCTATAGTCAGCCACGGTCCCGAGTTGTCTAATGTGGGCTGCACTTCAGCCATGACTTCTGAGTGGTCTATTAGGTTTATGGGCTTAGATTTAAATCTTTCCAGACCTCCCTGCTAAAAGTCATCTGAGCTACTCCATTGTTTGAACTGCGGAGATACATATTGAGTCATATTCCGTTGTCCAGCATAGCTGCTCACCTTGCAAAGAGGTGTTATTTTCAGGCTGAGCAGTGGCTCATTCAAAAATCCACCCAAGCATAGTGAACCATCGATGGGGAGAGGTGTGGTGATGCAATGCCTAATCTGGGCTCAGCACTGGCTCTGAAGGCGAAAATAACAAGGTTCTGGCCCTGAAGGGGCTCACAGCCAGAAGCCTGTGTAATGCATTCTATTATGTGGACTTTCTCGGGTCATAGCCTGCTTCATCCCTGCTTGCCTTTTTGATGCCAAGGGTGGTTCATCCCTCCACTTCCTGACCATTCTAGGCTCCTCCATATTTGGATGAAGGGTTCAACTGACTCTCAGTCCTAAGAGAGGAAAAGTGTTCCCTTCCTTCCCTTTCTCTCCCAGTACTACCCATGAAAGATGGGGAGGGTTTCACAGAAGGGATGACACTTGAGCAATGTCTTAAAAGAAGGATAGGAATTCACAAGGTGATCTTGAGGAGAAAGAGCAATCCGGGCAGAGGGAATGAATGGGCAAAATTGTGGTGGCCGGCACATTGGAGGAAATGGAAGCAGTTTGGTACGGCCCTCGCTGTGCTTCAGCATTACCCTCACTCTCCTCTTTATTTCAGGATCTGCATGCTCTCCAGCCTCTTGTCTTCTCTGCCCACCATCAGCCCTGTCCCTTGAACTCGGTAACACAGGCAGCTTCCCTGGTTTGACCTTGGATGCTCTCTAGGAACTTGGCTCTTATATTCCCCTCTGGCTCTTTCTAGTCCTGGACACTTTGGCTAAAGTCTTTGACTGGCCCCTTTGGCCCCTTCAGACCACAAGTTCAGTCCCCTAACAAAGGCAACCAGGCAGATGCTAACCAGGACATCTGAGGATGGGCTGCAGAACTCTGTCCTCCTGTCTGATGCTGTCACTGGTGTTTCAAATAAAGATGGAGAAGCCCTGATTTCCAAGGGGGTATGCCCAAAAGGGGATGGGGTGGGGAGAATGTGGTGGGAGGCATTCAGGACACTGACAGGCTGGAGCAAAGGACCAAATCTAAGTAGATGAACTATCTGGGCCTCAGGCTACAGAACCATGCCCAAACCTGGGAAAGCAGAGCAGCACATGAGGAAAGACCTGGGGTTTTAGAAAAGAAAACTCTCTGGGCATGTTAATGATCGTTAGCCTCTGACTTTGAAGGAAGCTAATGGACTCCAGGCTGCATTAATAAAGGTCCAGTGTCCAGAAGGGAGGAGGTGAAACTCTTACTGTGTTCCTGTCGGACCACATATGGACTATAGAGTTTGGTTCTAGAAGTTACACTCTGGGAGTCAGAGACATACTAGAACAATGGTTCTCAACTCTGGCTGCACATTAAATCACCTGGAAATTTTCAAAACTCTTGATGGCCAGGCCATACCCTAGACCAATCAAAATCTCTGGGAGAGGGACTTGGGCATCAGTGTTTTTTAAACTTAAAAAAAGATTTTTTAAACTTCCAGAAGAGTTGCAAAAATAGTAGAGAAAATTCCCATATACCCTTCACCCAGCTTTCTCTTTCATTAACATCTTATATGATGTCAACCCAATGACTGAAACTAAGGAATTAGCATTGGTATGATACTGTTAACCAGATGATAGACCTTATTCAAATTTTACCTGTTTTTCAACTACTGCCCCTTTCTCTTCCAGGATCCTACCCACTCTGCATTTCTTTGTCATGTCTCCTTAGCCCTCCCTAATCTGTACAGTTCCTTAGCTCTTCCTTGCCTTTCATGACTTTGACACTTTTGAAGAATCCTGGGCAGTTATTCAGGTGGAGAAAGACAAATACCATATGATTTCACTTATTTGTGGAATATAAAAACAAAGCAAAACAAGAGTGAACAAAATAGTAGTAGACTCATAGACCCTGAGAAGTGACTAGTGCTTACCATCGGGGAGCGGTTAGGGTGGGTGGGTGGGAAGGGTGCAGGGGATAAAAGGGCACAAAAATTCTCAATCATAATATAAGTTGGTCACAGGGATGGAAGTACAGTATGGAGAACATAGTCAATGATTCTGTAACATCTTTCCATGTGACAGAGAGTAACCACACTAGTAGGGATGAGGATTTAATAATATGGGTAAGTGTTGAACCACTGTGCTGTACATTTGAGACCAATGTAAGATTGTGTACCAATGATACTTCAATAAAAAAGTAAAATAAAATAGACAATAGTATTAGTGGTAAATTCAAGCTATTGGTACATACAGAGAATTCTATACGCAACTAAGAGAAAATTCTCATTCTTTTCTACCTCGTGTGGATTATGTAATACTGAATATGCTCTAGGACACAAAAGAAGTCTCAATAAATTCCAAAGAATCATTAGTATATGGCCTATAATTATAATTATGTTTTCTTACTATCATACAAGAAACATTTTAAATTAATAGATAATAAATGTTTTTTAAAAATAGAAAAAAAAACTGAAAACTGTCCTAATCCATCAACAGAAGGATGGATAAATCAAAGCATGTTCAACCAATGAAATATGACACTGTAGCGAAAATGAATGAACTTCATCAATATGGAAAAATCTCTTAAATTAGGCAAGAGAGGAAGTTGCAGAAGAATCTATGCATTATGATACCATTTATGTAAAGTGCAAAAACGTGCCATACTAAATAATATATTGCTTAGGAATATGGACATATACAATCAAGATTTAATTTTTTTTTTAAATCAAGGGACCCATAAGCACGTAATTCAAGACAGTGGCTATGGCTCTGGAAAGCGTTACTGCAATACAGGATTGCACATGGAGGCCTTTAACTAGATCCGTAAGTTTGTTTTATTTTGAGTGATCCAAGACAAATATTTGTAAATGTTCAAATTCAGCAAAGCTTATGGTTGGATAGTGTGCTATTTTCTCTACTTTTCTGTACACTTGAAATAGTTCATCATTAAAATAGGAAAAGAAAAAGAAAAAAAAGGAGAGCGACTCCATGAAGAGAAAGCAAGCCAGGCACAGGTAGGTACATCCTGTTAGCCTGACATTTTCCCAGAGAGCTCTCTATGGCAGCACCCAGTGGAGAATGTCTACAGAGCACAGAGAGAAGATGCTTAACCCGGGAAACGATGCCCTGTCCAGAAGCAACAGTTTCAACCTTAAAGAATTCAGGGAATACACGAGCCAAGAGCTCTTTGAAATCCAACAACCAACTGATGAATCAAATAAAGGGTGTAAGAATGAAGAAATCAGGCTGAAAGGTCTGTTTGTGAGCGCTGAATTCATAGAACTAAGACTTGTGTTGGAAATAATGGTTATGAAACAAAAGGTAAATACTGTATATGTTGACATTTTTAAATTAACTAATGTAACTATCAGACATTGGTTGATTGGGGCAGGGGAAACGGGAGTAAGTGTAAATGTACTATTTTCCTTATCCTTCTGGAAGAGTCCAAAGATGCTGTCTAAAATAAAAACGTGGTGAGGAGTATTTTTAATCAATATAATCTTTTACATATTAAAATTTTTCATGATTAAAAAAAGTTCTGGGCAGTAATTTTGTAAAATGTCAATTTGGGCTTGTCCAGTGTTCTCTCATGATTAGACTGAGGTTGCACATTTTTGCCATAGTAGAGAAGTTGTGTTCTTCTCAATACATGACATCAGAGGATTCATGATATCAACATATCTTTGTGATATAAAGGAAAATATATATTGATCTCCATCCCTAGTTCCTGACACTGAGCTCCTGAAACCATTGTAACTTCCTTGGTGATAGTAGCATCTTTTGTTCTAGTGAAGTGACTCTGGGAAGGCTTCTAGATGGCTTCTGGGTGGAGGCTGGACACCAGAAAGTCCATGCCATGATTAGAAGCTTGGAGTTTTCAGCTTGAAATGGAGTTAATAGTTGACCATGTCTATGTGAGGCAGCCTCTGTAAATCCCAATAGTACAGGGTTCAAAGCGCTTCCATGTCATCCATGTACCAGGAGGGTGACGTACCTCAACTGCATGGAAATAGAAACTCCTGCACTTGGGACCCTCCCAGACCTTGTATCTCTTCATCTGGCTGTTCATCTGTGTCCTTTATCATATCTTTTTTTAAGCATTGAGGTACATGCAATAAAATGCACAAACAGTTCCATGAATTTAGTGCATAGTTCGATGAATTTTGACATGTGTATATATACATTCATGTAACCATCACCCAGATCAAGATATCAAACACTCACTATTTTAAAAAGTTTTTTTAATAAACTGTTAAGTGTAAGTGTTTCCCTGAGTTCTGTGAGCTGCTGTAGAAAATAAATTGAATCAAAGGGAGGAGGTCATGGGAACCTCTGATTTGTAGCCAAGTTGGACAGAAGTGTGGCTAACACGGGAACCTACGAGTTGTAATTATCATCTGAAGTGAGGGGCAGTCTTGTGGGACTGAGCCCTTAACCTGGGGGGTCTGACGCTCAGCTCCAGGCAGAACTGTAGGACACCCTACTGGTGTTGCCCAGAATTGCTTGGTGAGGGAAAGCCTCCCCACATTTTGTGACCAGAAGTGTCAGAAGTGAAGTGTTCTGTGTGAAAGGAAAGAAGACACACAGGGGGAAAGACTACTCGTTTGTTTTCTTCTAATAAAATCTTATTTCTGGTGAGGTTCACCCTGATCTTTTGGTTAAAGTGGTGTCTTCCGGGGTTCTCCACTGTAAGGTTATTATTTTCTTTCTCTATTTAATAAAATATTAAAAGAGATTTTTGAGGACCATGCAAATATCCTGTTTCTTCTCAGATCTCCTCAGGCATCAATATTAATCAGAGCTCCCTGAGCAATTCCAATGAGCAGCCAGGGTTGCGACCCAGTAAGTAATGCAATTCTGGGGAGGAGCGAACAAGGTAGGTGGGATGGGGGCTTGAGAAGAGGTGACGTGAGGAATCTTTGAAGGCCTGGAGAAGATAAGATGTGGGAACAGGTATGTCTGAAAATATCTGAAGGGTCAAGTGTGGATGTCCGTTTGCTGGTTTGGAATGAAGTCTGGAAAATCTAGTCTTTTCAAGCTGCAGGAGATCCTGCTGGATCTCAGGAGGATAGGCTTGGGTCCAAGCTACAAACACTTGTGTACTGGTCTTTGGGCCAAAACATGGGCACATGTGACACATGTGACACAAAGCTGCAGACAATCAGGCCAGGGCTGCCCTGGGGAAATAAAGCTGTTTTTTGATCAGATAAGGCTTCCTGAGCTATAAGATGACCTAACAAGTATCTGTAGAACGTCCACTTTGTTCTCCAGGGTTCTTCTGTGTATTGGATGCAGAGGTCAGCACGAGGTTTGGAGCTGGGCCCGCAGCAGGTTAGCCACAGAGCTGAAACTAGAACTCGGTTCTCGACCTCCTGACTCATCACTAAGGAAGTGTCCTTATCACTGTGGGTGGGAGTTGTGTTTCCCCTGAAAGCTGTGGAAATTTCACTGTAAGTTGCCCTGGAAAGAGGCCATTCCTTGGACCATAAATGAAGTGTGGGAAGGCAGGTCTCAGCCCAGAGGGAAAGCGAAAGCCTTTCTCTCTCTCCTGGCTTTAGGCCTGCTGAACCTGGATTCTGAGGCACAGGCCGTTGGATGGTTCATTTATGTGTCACCTTGGCTAAGCTAAGGTGACCAGTTGCTTGGTGGAATGCCAGTCTGGATGTTGCTGTCAAGGCCTTTTTCAGACATTTCAGATTAACATTTAATCAATAGACTTTGAGTAAACAGATTACTCCTTATAATGTGGAGGAGCTTCATGCAATCAACTGAATGAAGGGCAAAGATGGAGAGTTCTGAAGAAAGAATCTTCTCCTTCTCGAGACTGGGTTTCAGAATCCTCCCTGGGTTTCCACTCTGTTGCCCTGTGGAATTTGGACTCAAGTCTGTATCAACCTGGATTTCCAGACTGCTGTCCTGCCTTGCAGATTTTGGACTTGCCGATGACCACAATCATGTGAGGCATTTCCTTAAAATAAATCTCTTTCTCCATCTCTATTTCTCTATTTATATCTCTATCCACACGCCCTGTTGGTTCTGTTTCTCTGAGGACCCTGACTAGCCTAGGAAGCTTCCCCAGTAACCAGCCCCTGCTGCAAGTGCTGAGCTGCGGGTTGGGCAAGAACAGTGGTGGAAGGGACCCTGTGGGTGGATCTAACTGCAAACTCAGCTGGGAGGTCAGATCAGGGTTGGCAGACAGTGACCTGTGAGCCAGACCAACCTCCAGCCCACTGTGTTCAGCCCATGGAGTGAAGACTGGCATTTGTGTTCTTAAAGAGTTATTCAAAAAAATGAACAAACAATAAAGAATATGTAACAGAGACTGTATGTAGCCCACAACACCTAATATATTTATTATTTGGCCCTTTTCAAGGACGAGTTTGCCCACCTTGCTTTGGATTATTAATCCCTTAACATTCAGTATACACTTGTCAGATGGTACAACCTGATCTCAGCTGTGTTGTGGGAGTTAAAGGTCAGAGGAAGATTGGTGCCTGCTCCAGGAGTCATAGGCTCGGGAGCAGTAGGTCAAATTTGAAATGCAGCCTGAGTCTGTGAGAAGCTGTACCTTGGCAGACATGCAGAATTAACAGATAGATAGTGCAAGGGGGCCTGGGTCCCAGTATGCAAAGCAGACTCTACGTAAATCTCATTTGTAGGTTTAACAAAAACAATGTGATTTTATTTGGGAAGGTCCGAATTCACCATTTTTGTGGGCAGAAGATCAGTACCATTCAACACAGAAGCCAAGTTGGTAAAATGAGGTGTTGGATGGACGAGGTCACGGGCCCAAGTAGTTTGGCCGGTCTCGTGAGACACTGAATGTCCCAAAGGCTCTGTTGAACTGCGGGGATGTAGCCCGGCTCCAGGAACATGGTGCCTTTCTTACGGCAGCATCCACTTGTTCATTAGAGAAATATACCTTAAGTCCTTGAGTAAAGGAAGACCGCAAAGACAAAGCTTCTTCTAAAGAAGTCTAAAATAAAGTTTTTTTGCCAACTTGAATATATAAACTTCTAGGACTGCAGATGCCTATTTATATTATTAAAGTTACAATGTTCATACTATTTTTTTTAGATAAGAAATATCGATTACCTATATTCTTTTTTTTTACTTTATTTTATTTATTTATTTATTTTAATATACTTTCTTTTATTATCATTAATCTACAATTACATGTGCAATATTATGGTTATTAAACTACCCCTTCATCAGGTCCCCCCCACCAACCCCATTACAGTCACTGTCCATCAGCGTAGTGAGATGCTATAGAATCACTACTTGTCTTCTCTGAGTTGTACTGCCCTCCCGTGCCCCCCCAACATTACATCTGCTAATCGTAATGCCCCTTTTTCCCTCTTATCCCTCCCTTCCCGCCCATTTTCCCCAGTCCCTTTCCCTTTGGTAACTATTAGTCCGTTCTTGGGTTCTGTGAGTCTGCTGCTGTTTTGTTCCTTCAGTATTTTTTTCTTTGTTCTTATACTCCACATATGAGTGAAATCATTTGATACTTGTCTTTTTCGGCTTGGCTTATTTCACTGAGCATAATACCCTCTAGCTCCATCCATGTTGTTGCAAATGGGAGGATTTGTTTTCTTCTTATGGCTGAATAATATTCCATTGTGTATATGTACCACATCTTCTTTAACCATTCATCTACTGATGGACACTTAGGTTGCTTCCATTTCTTGGCTATTGTAAATAGTGCTGCAATAAACATAGGGGTGCATCTGTCCTTTTCAAATTGGGCTGCTGCATTCTTAGGGTAAATTCCTAGGAGTGGAATTCCTGGGTCAAATGGTATTTCTATTTTGAGTTTTTTGAGGAACGTCCATACTGCTTTCCACAATGGTTGAACTAATTTGCAGTCCCACCAGCAGTGTAGGAGGGTTCCCTTTTCTCCACATCCTCGCCAACATTTCTTGTTGTTTGTGTTTTGGATGTTGGCCATCCTCACTGGTGTGAGGTGATATCTCATTGTGGTTTTAATCTGCATTTCTCTGATGATTAGCGATGTGGAGCATCTTTTCATGTGCCTGTGGGCCATCTGAATTTCTTCTTTGGAGAAGTGTCTATTCATGTCCTCTGCCCATTTCTTAATTGGATTATTTGCTTTTTGTTTGTTAAGGTGCATGAGTTCTTTATATATTTTGGATGTCAACCCTTTATCAGATACGTCATTTATGAATATATTCTCCCATACTGTAGGATGTCTTTTTGTTCTACTGATGGTGTCCTTTGCTGTACAGAAGCTTTTCAGCTTGATATAGTCCCACTTGTTCATTTTTGCTTTTGTTTCCCTTGCCCGGGGAGATATGTTCATGAAGAAGTTGCTCATGTTTATGTCCAAGAGATTTTTGCCTATGTTTTTTTCTAAGAGTTTTATGGTTTCATGACTTACATTCAGGTCTTTGATCCACCTTGAGTTTACCTTTGTGTATGGGACTAGACAGTAGTCCAGTTTCATTCTCTTACATGTAGCTGTTCAGTTTTTCCAACACCAGCTGCTGAAGAGGCTGTCAGTTCCCCATTGTATATCCAAGGCACTGTTATCAAATATTAATTGACTGTATATGTTTGGGTTAATGTTTGGATTTTCTATTCTGTTCCACTGGTCTGTGGGTCTGTTTTTGTGCCAATACCAAATTGTCTTGATTACTGTGGATTTGTAGTAGAGTTTGAAGTCAGGGAGTGTAATTCCCCCTGTTTTATTCCTCCTTCTCAGGATTGATTTGGCTATTCGGGGTCTTTTGTGGTTCCATATGAATTTTAGAATTATTTGTTCCAGTTCATTGAAGAAAGCTGTTGGTAGTTTGATAGGGATTCCATTGAATCTGTAGATTGCTTTAGGTAGTATAGCCATTTTGACAATATTGATTCTTCCTAGCCAAGAGCATGGGATGCATTTCCATTTGTTAGTGTCCTCTTTAATTTCTCTTAGGAGTGTCTTGTAGTTTTCAGAGTACAGGTCTTTCACTTCCTTCGTTAGGTTTATTCCTAGGTATTTTATTCTTTTTGATGCAATTGTGAATGGAATTGTTTTTCTGATTTCTCTTTCTGTTAGTTCATCATTAGTGTATAGGAAAGCAACAGATTTCTGTGTGTTAATTTTGTATCCTGCAACTTTGCTGAATTCAGATATTAGTTCTAGTAGTTTTGGAATGGAATCTTTAGGGTTTTTTATGTAGAGTATCATGTCATCTGCAAATAGTGACAATTTGACTTCTTCTTTACCAATCTGGATGCCTTGTATGTCTTTGTTTTGTCTGATAGCTGTGGCTAGGACCTCCAGTACTATGTTGAATAACAGTGGAGAGAGTGGACATCCCTGTCTTGTTCCCAATCTTAGATGAAAAGTTTTCAGCGTCTCGCCATTAAGTATGATGTTAGCTGTGGGTTTGTCATATATAGCCTTTATGATGTTGAGGTACTTGCCGTCTATACCCATTTTGTTGAGAGTTTTAATCAGGAATGGATGCTGAATTTTGTCAAATGCTTTTTCAGCATCTATGGAGATGATCATGTGGTTTTTGTTCTTCTTTTTGTTGATGTGGTGAATGATGTTGATGGATTTTCGAATGTTGTACCATCCTTGCATCCCTGGGATGAATCCCACTTGATCATGGTCTATGATCCTCTTGATGTATTTTTGAATTTGGTTTGCTAATATTTTGAGTATTTTTGCATCTACGTTCATCAGGGATATTGGTGTGTAATTTTCTTTTTTGGTGAGGTCTTTGCCCGGTTTTGGTATTAGAGTGATGCTGGCTTCATAGAATGAGTTTGGAAGTATTCCCTCCTCTTCTATTTTTTGGAAAACTTTAAGGAGAATCGGTGTTATTTCTTCTCGATATGTCTGGTAGAATTCAGAGGTGAATCCATCAGGCCCGGGGGTTTTGTTCTTGGGTAGTTTTTTGATTACCAATTCGATTTCATTGCTGGTGATTGGTCTGTTTAGTTTTTCTGTTTCTTGCTTGGTCAGTCTTGGAAGGTTGTATTTTTCTAAGAAGTTGTCCATTTTTTCTAGGTTGTCCAGCTTGTTAACATATAGATTCTCATAATATTCTCTTATGATTCTTTGTATTTCTGTGGGATCCGTTGTGATTTTTCCTTTCTCATTTCTGATTGTGTTTATGTGTGTAGATTCTCTTTTTCTCTTAATGAGTCTGGCTAGAGGTTTATCTATTTTGTTTATTTTTTCAAAGAACCAGCTCTTGGTTTCATTGATTTTTTCTATTGTTTTATTCTTCTCAATTTTATTTATTTCTTCTCTAATCTTTATTATGTCCCTCCTTCTGGTGACTTTGGGCCTCATTTGTTCTTCTTTTTCCAATTTCAGTAATTGTGTCTTTAGACTCTTCATTTGGGAATGTTCTTCCTTCTTTAAATAGGCCTGGATTGCAAAATACTTTCCTCTTAGAACTGCCTTTGCTGCGTCCCACAGAAGTTGTGGCTTTGTGTTGTTGTTGTCATTAGTCTCCATATATTCTTTGATTTCTGTTTTGATTTGGTCATTAACCCATTGATTAATTAGGAGAGTGTTGTTAAGTCTCCATGTGTTTGTGAGCGTTTTTGATTTCTTTCTAAAATTTATTTCTAGTTTTATACGTTGGTGATCTGAGAAGTTGGTTGGTAGGATTTCAATATTTTTGAATTTACTGAGGTTCTTTTTGTGGCCTAGTATGTGGTCTATTCTGGAAAATGTTACATGTGCACTTGAGAAGAATGTGTATCCTGTTGGTTTTGGGTGTAGAGTTCTGTAGATGTCTGTTAGGTCCATCTGTTCTAGTGTGTTGTTCAGTGCCTCTGTGTCTTTACTTATTTTCTGTCTGGTTGAAATGTCCTCTGGAGTGAGTGGTGTGTTGAAGTCTTCTAAGATGAATGCATCGCTGTCTATTTCCTCCTTTAATTCTGTTAGTATTTGTCTCACATATGCTGGCGCTCCTGTGTTGGGTGCATATATATTTATAATGGTTATATCTTCTTGTTGGACTGACCCCTTTATCATTATGTAATGTCCTTCTTTATCTTTTGCTACTTTCTTCGTTTTGAAGTCTATTTTGTCTGATACAAGTACTGCAACACCTGTTTTTTTCTCTTTGTTGTTTGCATGAAATATCTTTTTCCATCCCTTCACTTTTAGTCTGTGTATATCTTTGGATTTGAGGTGAGTTTCTTGTAGGCAGCATATAGACGGGTCTTGCTTTTTTATCCATTCTGTTACTCTGTGTCTTTTGATTCGTGCGTTCAGTCCATTTACATTTAGGGTGATTATTAATAGGTATGTACTTATTGCCATTGCTGGCTTTAGATTAGTGGTTACCAAGGGTTGAAGGGTTGCTTCTTTACTATCTAACAATCTAACTTAACTTTCTTCTTAAGTTATTGTAAACACAGTCTGATGTTTCTTTATTTCTCTCCCTTCTTATTCCTCCTCCTCCATTCTTTCTATAATAGGTGTTTTACTCTTTGCCTTTAGTTAGTATTTGGATGGTCTGCTTTCTTTGCTATGATTTTTTTTTCTCTGGTGACATCTTTTTAGCCTTAGGTGTGCTTCCATCTAGAGCAGTCCATTTAAGATATCCTGTAGTGGTGGTTTATGAGAGGCAAACTCTCAATTTTCATTTGTCTGGAAATTGTTTAATCCCTCCATGATATTTAAATGATAATCGTGCTGGATACAATATTTTTGGTTCGAGGCCCTTCTGTTTCATAACGTTAAATATATCATGCCATTCTCTTCTAGCCTGTAAGGTTTCTGTTGAGAAGTCTGATGATAGTCTGATGGGTTTTCCTTTGTAGGTGATCTTTTTTCTCTCTCTAGCTGCCTTTAATACCCTGTCTTTATCTTTGATCTTTGCCATCTTAATTATTATGTGTCTTGGTGTTGTCTTCCTTGGGTCCCTTGTGTTGGGAGATCTCTGAGCTTCGGTGGACTGCGAGACTACTTCCTTCCCCAGCGAGGGAAAGTTTTCAACAATTATTTCTTCAAAGACACTTTCTATCCCTTTTTTTTTTTTTTTTTCCTCTGGTACTCCTATAATGCGTATTTTGTTCCGTTTGGATTGGTCACACAGTTCTCTTAATATTCTTTCATTCCTAGAAATCCTTTTATCTCTCTCTGCCTCAGCTGCTCTATACTCCTGTTCTCTGTTTTCTATTCCATTAACAGTCTCTCGCATCTCATCCATTCTGCTGTTAAGCCCGTCGATCGCTTGTCTGATTTCTGCATTGTCTTTCCTCAGTTCCCTACTCTCCTTCAGCTCTTGCACATTTCTCTGTAGGTCCATCAGCATGGTTATGACTTTTATTCTAAATTCTTTTCAGGGAGTATGCATTTCCATCCCTTCAGACTCCCTCTCTAAGTTCTGGGTTGATTTTGGTCTGAACCATATTCCTGTCTTTTCATGGCTATAATTGGTTTGATAGTTGCCACTTATGTCGCTTTGGGCTCTTAAGACTTTAAAAGAGAAGAAAAAAGAAAAAGCCAGAAAGAAAGAAAGAAAAAAAAAAGAAAGCAGGTGACAAACAAAAAACAAAAGAAAACAGAAAAAAACAAAAAAAATGCCCACCGGACGTAGATTCTGTGGGAATGCTCTAGGTGGCGCTATTGCCACACTATTCCACAGCTGTGACTGTGCCACTCCGCAGGGCCCTTTATCGCTCTGGCAGGGGTGGGAACGAATAGGAGGCTCTTGATCTCAGTAAGAAGTGTTAAGTATGGTTATGCTTCCTCAGTCGCCAGCTAAGGCGTCTGAAACTCCCCCGGACTCCCAGCCTGCTGGGCTGAGTGTGCTGGGGCGATCCGGCTCCTCCACTGGGCTCCTGTCTCTTTAAGACCGCTGAAGAAAGCACGCGCTTTTTTATTTTTTTCCTTTCCAGGTGCCGGCTGCAAGCACCCTGGCGCGTTCCCTGCTCAGATCCTGCCGCTCTGTCTCTCCAATCTCTGCTGCACTGCGCAATGTGGGTCAGCGCTCCCCGCGCAGATCACCGGGGCTATCTACTTCACGGGGTGTACTTCCACTCCCTCCCAGCTCTGACTCCTCTCCTCCCGCCGGTGCGCTGGTGTGGGGGAGTGCTCAGGTCCCGCCGGGTCGCGGCTCCTTATCATACCCACCTCTTGGGGTGCCGAGTCCTCTCTGGTGTAGCTGCACGCTGTGCGCTTTCCTGTGTATTCTCGTCTCTCTTTTAGGAATAGATGTATTTTCTGTGTTTTCGTAGATAAATATAGTGTTGGGAGGAGATTTCTGCTGCCCTGCTCACACCGCCATCTTCCCGGAAGTTTGATGATTTTTTTGATATATATTTAAATCAGGTTTGCTAATATTTTGTTGAGGATTTTTGCATCTCTCTTCATCAGGGATGTTGGTCTGTAATTTTCTTTTTTTGTACTATCTTTGGTTTAGGTATTAGAATGATGCTAGCCTCATAGAATAAGTTTGGAAGCTTCCCTCCTCTTCTGCTTTTAGGAAAACCTTAAGGATGGTCTTAGCTCTTCTTTAAATGTTTGATAAAATTCAACTGTGAAGCCATCTGGTCCAGGAGTTTTGTTTTTTGGTAGTTTTTAAATTACCAACTCGATTTCATTTCTGGTAATTGGTCTGTATTTCCATAGTGTCCATTTTGATTATTCCTTTTTTGTTTGATTCTGTTTATGGGTGTATACTCTTTCTTGATAAGTCTGGCTGGGGGGTTATCTATTTTGTTTATTTTCTCAAACAGCTCTTAGTCTCAATTTTTTTCTATTTTTTAAATTCTCTACATTATTCATTTCTGCTCTGATCTTTATTATGGCCCTCCTTCTACTAATTTTGGGTTTCATTTGTTCTTTTTCTAGTCTTTAATTGTAAGTTTAGACTGTTTATTTGGGATTGTTCTTGTTTCTTGTGGTAAGCCTATATTGCTATGGACTTCCCTCTTAGAAAGGCCTTTGCAGCATCTCACAAATATTAGACTGTTGTATTTTTGTTTTCATTTGTCTCCATGTATTGCTATATTTCTGTTTTAATTTGGTCATTGATCCACTGATTATTTAGAAACATGTTGTTTAGTCTCCATGTGTTTGTAGGCTTTTATGTTTCCTTTGTGTAATTTATTTCTAATTTCATACCATTGTGGTCTGAGAAGCTGCTTGATACAGTATAAATCTTTTTAAATTTATTGAAGCTCTTCTTGTGGCCTAGTATGTGATCTATTCTGGAAAAAGTTCCATGCACATGTGAAAAAAATGTGTATCTTGCTGCTTTTGGGTGGAGTGTTCTGTAGATGTCTGTTAGGCCCATCTGTTTTGTGTTGTTCAGTGTCTCTGTTTCTTTACTTATTTTCTGTCTGGTTGATCTATTGATGAGTGGTGTGTTAAAGTCTCCTGAAATGGACATGTTGCAATTTATTTCCTTCCTTTAATTCTTTAGTATTTGTTTTACATATTTAGGTACACCTATGTTTTGTGCATAGATATTCATAATGGTTATACCCTCTTCATGGACTGACCCCTTTATCATTATGTAATGTCCTTCTTTGTCTCTTGTTACTTCCTTTATTTTGAAATCAATTTTGTCTGATATAAGTACTGCTAATCTTTATTCTCCCTGTTATTTGCATGGAATATCTTCATCTCTTCACTTTAATCTGTGTATGTCTTTGGGTCTGAAATGAGTCTCTTGTAGAAAGCATATAGATGGGTTTTGTTTTTTTGTCCATTCTGCCACTATGTGTCTTTTGATTGGCAGTCCATCCATTTACATTTAAGGTACTTGTTGATAGGTATGTACTTACTGCCATTTTATTAAAATTTTTCTGGTTGTTTTTATAGCTCCTCTCTGTTCCTTTCTTCCTTTCTATACTCTTCTCTTGTTATTTGATGGTTTTCTTTAATTTGATTGGGTTTCTGTTTAATTTTTTGTGTATCTATTGTAGGCTATAGTTTTGTGGCTACCAATGGTTCAAGCATAGCTTCCTGACTACATAACAGTCTGTAATATAAAGTTGCTGATTGCTCTATTTCAAACACAATCTTAAAGTTCTTTTTTCTTCTTCCTCCTCCTCCACACTTTCTGTATTAGTTGTTGTAATCAAAACTGTTCAGCCTTAGGAACATTTCCATCTATAGCAGTTCCTTTAAAATATCCTGTAAGTCTGGCTTAATGGTGGTGAATTCCTTCAACTTTTCTTTATCTGTAAATTGTTTAATACCTGCTTCAAATTTAAATAATAATCTTGCTGGGTAGAGGATTCTTGGTTGAAAGTCCTTCTGTTTCAGTGAATTAAATATTTCATGCCACTCCCTTCTGGGTACATAGTTTCTGCTGAGAAGTCTGTGGATAGCCTGATGGGGTTTCTGCTATAATTAATCATTTTTCTCTCTCTGGCTGGCTGCTTTCAATACTCTCTCCTTATCCTTGATCTTTGCCATTTTAATTATTGTATGTCTTGATGTTGTCTTCCTGGGGTTCCTTTTGTATGACTCTCTGTGCTTCCATGACCTGAGTGTTTATTTCCTTTCCCTGATTATGGAAGTTTTCAGGTTATTTCCGCAGGGACTTTCTATCCTTTTGTGTCTCTCTTCCCCTTCTGGAACCCCTACCATGTGACTGTTGTTCTTTTTGGGGTCGTCACACAGGTCTCTTACCATTTTTTCATTCCTAGGGATGCTCTTTTCTCTCTGTTCTCAGCTTTGTTGTGTTCCTGTTCTCGCTGCCTGTCTTGTCTGCTTGCAGCAGTCTGTTATTCATTCCTTCCATTTTGTGTTTCATTTCAGTTCCTGTGTTTTCAGCTCTACACTGAAGTCCTCCCTGAGATCGTCAATACTTATCCACAGACCAGTGAGCATATTTATAACTTTTACTTTGATATGTTTTCAAGAATATTGGTGACCTCTATTTCATTTAGCCCACTTTCTGGTGTCTTATCCTGTAGTTTTGTTTGGAACATACTCCTCTGCCTCCCCATTTTGTGAGGGTTTCTGCGTTTCTCCTTTGTATTGGATGGCTCTGCTGTGCTTCCTGGCCTAGATAGTAATGGCTTTATGAAGAAATCATCCTTTGGTGCCGAGAAGCTTAGGAACCTTTCCTTTCCAGTGCCAGGTTCTCCTCTTCTGTGGAGCCCCAGCTGCTGTTGGTAGGCAATGGGTAGGGGTCACTTGTGCCTGTCTTCCGGCAGTGGTTTATCTCCGTCTGCTTAGGTGGGTGGTTTGCCTCCACACAGAATGTGATCAGAGCTGTGGTTCCTGCTGGGATTGTGGTGGGACTGCCCTGTAGGCATGGTGGGGCTGCTGGGTTAACAGGTCAGTTGCAGGACGAGTGGCACAATGGCAAGATGCATGGGATAAGGGTGGTGGCAAGTCACCTGGCTGCTGAGCCCTGAGGTGCAGCAGTGGCGGCCAGCCATGCGGAGGCAGGGCACACAGGTGCGCAGCAGAAGTCAGGAATCGTGTGCTGAGAGGGTGTGTGCAGCACACCTCTCTGAAAAGCCTCTGGCACACTGGAAGGGCCAGGTGGCTCATTGTGGAGGTGTGAGGGCCCATGGTGGAAAGGCTGGTGGGCTCACGGTGGAGGGTGAGTGGGCTCACATTGGAGGGCATGTCGGCCAGCAGCCATAGGGAGCTGGGCATTGGGAGGCCCCGCCTGTGGCCAAGGCAGCTAAGTTGCACAGCAGAGGCACAGCTTCTGCAGCCGCAGGTCTGCAGTTGCCCCCTTGCAGCTGGAGGCATGCAGCAGCGGGATAGGTCTGGCCACTAGTGGGGCAAAGTTCTCGAAGCTGTTTTCTGCGGGCTCCTCCACAGGCAGCTGGTGTCTCAGCCTCCCGGAGTGTTCCGTGTGTCCATGGTGTGCGGTCCACTGATCACCAGAATCCAGTGCAATGTAGACTCACGTTCCTGGAGCACATCTCCAGGCACAGGTGTGCAGCCATCCTCCCTGCTCTGCTGTGTTCTTCTTCCGCCTGTAGGCTGGGGTCGGGGTGAGGGCTTGGGTCTCTCTTGGTGGCAGCTCTGCCACTTGACCCTTTTCTGTGTGGTCTTCTGGTCTGTCAGGTTGTTTTCAGGCTTAGTGTGTTTGCTGTAGTTGCCCCCTTGGTGGGAGTGATGATGGGGTGGTGTGGTGTGTGTGTGTCTGTTGGTCTAATTAAAAGACAAATAAGAGTGTCCTCTTGCTTGATGTTAAATTTGGTTTAATGACAAAATAAATGAAGAAACTCAGTATACGTGGTCTCCAACTTAAAAGTGACTTCCATTTCTATAGGTTGTGAGTTAGTTTTTTGGACCTTGGTAGAAGTAATTTCCTAGTTGATAGTTGAGTTCCTAAACCAGCCCCCAGTGGCTCATTTAATCCATCAGTTGCTTATATAAATATCTGGTTCTCCCAATATTCAATAAATTCCTTAATATTAGGGGCTAGGTCTCAATGATTTTTTTATACCCTGCAGCACCTAGTCAAGTGGCTTACAGGTAAGAGGAATTAGATATGTTGACTTCTTTTTTGGACAAATCAAGCTATAAAATATATATCCAGAGGGGAAAGTAGTTAATTGGTGTTTGTTTGTTTGAAATGAAGGTGAAGCTAAGAGAACAGCCCCCCTTCTTATATTGCGTAGACTGCATTCTGTCCCGTGTGATGAAAAGGAAATATAAAATGCAGTCATGGAAAATCGGTCATGTCTATTGAAGTGGCAACTGCTAATCTGGGCTCAAGGAGGGAATCTGTCGTCAGGGCAGCCACTATTTATTGTCCAACTAATGAACAGCCAGAAGAGCCACCTGGACCCTTGAAGGAACCAACTTGGTTTTTTAAAATCATTAGTGTTATTCCTAAAGTAAATTACCTGGCAAGAAGTACTGAGGTTGTGTATATTTTATAAAACAGTATGAAATTATTGTACTCTGTTATGGAAAATGCACATACTTATAGGTAAATTTACTCTTATGTTGGTATTGTTTTAATACGCTATACTTCCATAAGGCTAAAGAATATCTTTTGTTCCCAATTAAATACAAGAATAGCAACAATGTGCAAACCTAAATTTAGCATTTATTCACTGCTGTTTCTCACCAACTACAATAATACCTGACATGTAGTTGGCATTCAGTAATCATTCATTGGCTCAGTGAAAATTTTTCTGTCCCACAATTTCTGCATGTTGAGCCCCACAAACTTCTTACCACTGTTGCAAAGGATATACAGGTGACCCTTGAACAACATGGGTTTGAACTGCATGGGTCCACTTACACATGGCTTTTTTTCACAAAGTATATTGGAACATTTTGTGGGAGATTTGCAACAGCTTGAAAAAATTAACAGATGAACTGCATAGCCTTAGAAATATTGAAAAAATTAAGAAAAAGGTATGCCATGAATGTATAAAATATATGTAGATATCAGTCTGTCTTATTACTTACTCCCCTAAAATCAACAGTAGGCTACTGTAACTCTGGGGAGAGAAAATCCAAGGGCAAAATACCTCTAAAATCGAAATCAGTCAAAGGGAGAAATAAAGTTTGAAACCCGTTTATTGCTTACAAACTGCAGTCCGGGGCTGTTTCTCTCTCTTGCTCTGGCAGAAACAAGCGAGATCCTCCCCCCAGCATTTCAGGTTCAGATAAGCCCTAGGTCATCCGGGGCTTATCTTGATATGGAGATGAACTACCTCTCTCCACCCCTTAGGAACACCTGTTCATATGGAGATGCACTAAAGGCAGGCGAGATATTCTGGAATATTACAATTTTACCCACAGCTACTACTAGTTAACTTATTAGGGAGTTAAAATTAGCCACAGATGTTGACTGCACAGGGGCTCGGCATCCCTAACCCCTGCATTGTTCAAGGGCCAACTGAGGTCAGAGACCTTATGCTTATCCTGGATTAATCCAGAGTGGAGAGGCAGTATAGTTTAACGGAAATAGTGTTGGTGTTGAGTAGATCCGCATCATTCACATTCAGATTCTGTCATATGAACCTCTCTGAGCCTCCCTTTCCCCAGCTGTAAAATGGAGCTCATATGTACACCTCAAGGATTAAATGAGATTATGTAGTTAAAGTGTCAGGCACAGTGCCTGGAATACAGTAGACATTCAATAAATAGTTGCAACTATTAATAATATAATGGTGGTGATGATGATGGAAAAGACAGGTTGATTTTGATTAGTGTCCACTGAATAAAGTGTAACCGTTATAATTAAGCTATTTTACTGTTATGATTACTCTGTACATGTGGCTGATGAAGCCTCACTCCTGTGGTCTTTTCTCTGTATCAGCTGTTTCCAGGGTGATGTACTTAATGTCCAGTCAGTGTGTGGTCAGTCATCTCATAGATGAACCTTCATGTAGAAATCTTTGTATGGACATACGTTTTCTTTTGGATAAATAGGAATAAAATGGTTGTAAGTGTATCCTTTTAAGAACCCGACAAGCTCTTTTCCACAGTGTTTGTACCATTTTATATTCCCACCAGGAGTGTAACTGGTGGGAATATAATTCATTCTTGAAAGATGCCTTAAATTTCCAAAGAAAATAAGTGATGGAAATGTGATAAGATGGTTGTAAGCTGACTATATTACCTTGCTTCTGCAGTTGGTTGTGAGGATTAAATGAACTAATGCATAAATAAAAAGCCTATAGCTGGGGTGGGTGGGTGGGAAGGGGAAGGGGGATAAAGGGGCACAAAAATTCTGAATCATAATGTAAGTGGGTCATGGGGACTGTAGTGCAGCATGGAGAATATAGTCATTGACTCTGTAACATCTTTCTATGTTGACAGGTAGTGTACCTGCACTGGTGGGACTGAGGATTTAATAATGTCGGTAACTGTTGAAACACTGTGTCATGTACTTGAAACTGATATAAGATTGTGTATCAATTATACTTCAATAAAGCATTTAGCACAGACTAACTGCTCAGTATTTATTATTAGTATTGTCATTGTTATCTGTGTTTACATATACACATTATTATTGCATATATGATAGTATATACCATTATTATAATTATGTTAATTTAACTTATTTGGTCTTTGTTAGTGGTACATTAGTGATTTGACAGACTAAAAATACAGGTAAACAGGTTGGACTTTAAAAGTCAAGGTCACGTTACAAGAAACACTTGAACTCTGAAAACATCCTTAAAGAAAATACATATTTCTTTTTTCCTTTCCAGTGAGGAGGCAGTGAGACTTCGGAGCTGACTACCTAGCATTGTAGTAAAACAAAAGTTAAGGCTTGTAATTAATGTAGCTGTCGTGTTTTTATGACATTTTTGTTAGTTTTAGCGCTCAGAAGAGTGACCTTGATTATATACTGTTTAAATGTGAACTAAGAGGTCTGAAAACGTATTATCAATTCAGAGTTGATTAGAACATTTTTTAAAATGAATATATTTACAGGTGGGTGGGGAGGGCAAGGCGCATAAAGAGGCACCAAATTCTGAATAACAATATAAGTTGGTCACAGGGATGCTAGTACAGCATTGAGAATACAGCCGATGATTCTGTAACATCTTCCTGTGTTGACAGATAGTAACCCCAGTGGTGGGTGAGCATTTCATACTATGGGTAACTATTGAAGCACTATTTTGTATGTTTGAAACCAATGTAAGATTATATATCAATGATACTTCAGTAAAAAAGAAAAGATACTTACATTGACTTGTACTTGTTTGAAATGTTTTTATTATACAGAGACAGCACCTTCTCTTTGGGATGTGGAGTTTGCTGAGCAGTTGGTTAGCTGCGGTAAGTCAACAGCCTTTTCAGAACGGTTTTGAAGAGGTGATCCAGTGGACAAAAGAAGGCCAACTGTGGCAGGTCCCAATTAACAATGAAGCAGGTAAATCTTAATTTCAGAGGCTTAACAAATTCAGTGATGGAGATTAAATCTCCACATGTTCAGTTGTTGAGTCTAGGTATTTGTGAATTTCAAAACTTTGTGTAAATATTTTTGTAGTGTCCTGAAAGAAATCTGATGGTGTTTTTAATAAGAATGTCAGAATTTCACTTAGTTCTAGATGTTTGATAAGGAAAATGAAGAAGTAAAATTACATGGCAGAGGAGGACTTCTGGGAAGATGGCGGCGTGAGCAGGAATGCGGAAATCTCCTCCCAAAACCATATATATTTGTGAAAATACAACAAATACAACTATTTCTAAAAGAGACCAGAAGATACAGGATAGCACCTAGCCTGCATCTACATTGGAGAGGACTTGGCACCCCATGAGGCGGGTAAGATATGGGGTCACGACCCAGCAGGACCCGAGCACTCCCCCACCCCAGTGCACTGGCGGTAGGAGAGGTTTCAGAGCGGGGATGGAGTGGAAGTAGAGGCCTGTGAAATAACCAACCCTGGTGATCTGCGCCGGGAGCAGACACACATCACGCAGTGTATCAGAGATTGGAGAGACAGAGGGTGCAGGATCTGAGCTGGGGTCACAAGGAGCTTGTAAACTGGCTCTCGCTGCAGCAGGCTCGGCAGACACAGGGAGGGGCACCAGCGTCCCAGACTAAGTGGATCCTCCCCCGGCACATCCCAGGTGGTCGCGGCACAGGGGTTGGGGGGCTCCAGGACTGCCTCAGGCTCTTCCAGACCAAGTGCCATTCCTGCAGTTACTACGGGCTTCAGTTCGGAGGGCCCATGGGGCTCCAGCTCGTGGTCTAGCACTGGGGCTGAGGCCACAGCCGGGACATCCTCTGGCTCTGCAGGGACTTCATCTGGTGACACTGGCTGTAGCTCCAGCACAGGAGTCCCAGGGAGCTGCTGAAGTGGCTCTAGAGGCAGAAGATGGCTCCAGAGATTCCGGGTGCTCCACCTCTT
This sequence comes from Smutsia gigantea, assembly GCA_032199065.1. NCBI lineage: Eukaryota > Metazoa > Chordata > Mammalia > Pholidota > Manidae > Smutsia > Smutsia gigantea. The sequence continues at coordinate 125,346 of JAVSCE010004927.1, read as the reverse complement.
TTTTCACCGACATTTTCCTGAAGGAGGACACAGAGAAAGCGTCCCCCAGGGCTGAATTCCCTGCACCTTCCCAAGGACAGAAAAGCCCTCACTGCCTTGAAGGGAACCCCAGTCCAGGAAGCCCACCCTAGATGGTGTCCTGGCTGCAGCCCCTCACCTTCCAGTCCTGCCACAGTGGGCCCCAGGTGCTCCTCCTGGACCCAGTGGTGGAGGACTTGGCCCTCCTGGGTGGGTGGAGACTGGCTGCCATTAATGGGCTCCCAGGTATGGCACCTAGCCTGTCGTATCCAGGGGGTGGCGGAAAGCCTGGGGGTGGAAGAGAGAGAAGCTTGGTCTTTCCAGCCACACTGCCCTTCCGGCCCACCCTTCTGTGACCTGGCCACTCTGCATTCCCCGGCCTGTGCAGGCAACTGCCCCTCTGCCTTCCTGACCCTGGGTGTCTGTCCTGGGACACCATCCTTTCCCATCCTCCCAAATCCAAAGATGAGCGACCTGCTGGCTTCTGCTCTGCTCCCCCTGCCCCAAGCCCCAAACTCCTCCTCCCCCATTCTGTGAAGATGGGCAGTGCCCCTCTGGGCCCAGTGAACACTCACATTGTCAGTTCCTCCTCAGGCCCCTTGTCATGCCCCCTGTTCCATGAGGAGGCCGGGAGGGCATCACCCGTGATGGTCCCTGGCCGTGACCTGCAGAGGACGCCTGAAGTGACTGCCCGAATCCACACGGGATGGGGTCCCAGCATTGTGTCTGCTTTCTTCACTCAGTTATGCTGTGTCCCCAAAGGGCCTGCACAAAGTAGGTGCTGCATACACTAATGGTGCTGAAGGAAGTCCTACCAGAACCTGCTTTAAAAGACACACAAAGCAGCTGGGGCTTTTCGAGAGGACAACATGGGAGAGAGGCTGGGGTGCAGACACATGAAGTAGCAGCTTGCAAGGGTCCAAGCAGGCATTCCTGCAGTGATTCACTAGCTTTTTGTTCTTCCTTTCTTCTCTTCCTCAGTCCCTTTGACTCTATGCTTGGGGTTGAAGAAAATCAGCTTTCAGCATAATCTCTGACCCTCAGACTCAGAAAATCTCAAGAACAATTAGAAATTGCCTCGCCCTCTACCCCTGTTAGTGGTTACAAAGTTTCTGGGGCTACTTGAGTTCCCTTTCCCGTGAATGTTAGTGTTCTATTTTGAACAAAGATTTGATTCCCCTTTTCTTCTATTACAAATTCATTTATTACTGTTACAGTCCCTTAACAGCAGTCCCAAAACAGATCATGAAATGCCTTGAGAGGGAGTTTCTGACGTTATTTCCTGAAGACAGCCACAAGTTGAAAAATATAGCTCTAAGCATTTCTTGCAATATCAGTGCTGGCTGACAAGACAGGAACTGCCATCTGCAGTTCAGACTTCCAGTGGACTTGTCTTATGTGTTCAAATTCTACAAATGCTGCTTTTAGAATGAGCAAGGGACTGTCTCCTTGCACCTGCCTGGAGTTGACAGGCTTGCAGTTAATAATAGCATGCAGAATTTTCTCAAGAGCCCCTCCCCCATTTCTAGCACATGAACAAATTGGGGAAAGAGAAGAGGAGACAGACCCACAGATGCCTTTCTGTCCAGACCTACTGCCCCACTCCCTCCACAGAGGCCTCAGGAGCCGAGGGTGCAATACCTGCAAGCCCAGGGCCTCCACTTTGCCTTCCAGGCTATTTCCACTGCAACTGATACACTTGTTACCACTTTCAAAAATCTACAAGAAAAACACAAAGGCAACTTGGGCCTTACTGAGATTTCAGTTTAGTGAGCAGGTGAGGCTACAGGTCCTAGGAGTCAGCCTTTCCTGGCACCGTGGCCTTGCCTGTCCTAAAGTTAATTCTGTGTTGTGAGCCCCAAAGCGGGCCCTTCCTGCTGAGAACCTTCTAGCCGATGCAGCTGCCAAGTGCCTATTGCCTTGTGCAGCCGGCCGTGTGTGCAGCTTGCTGGGTATGGATCCCACCATGCTGCCCTCTCCACACAGTACCCTGGGACTCTGATCCCACCTTCATGTCTTCTCTCCCTGTCCCATATGCCCTCTAGCTTAACTGTGGAATACCTGATGTGGAAACAATGGCGTACACCCCACGGGAAGAAATGAAGACGTGATCATCACCTCCTGAACTGTCAGGTGTGAATAGTCCACTCTGTAAGTGGGTCTCAGGAGGGTTCTGGTGACTTCTGGTCACTTAACTGCTTTGGTTCATTCATTCATTCATTCATTTGCTAGTCCAAAAAGATGTGGCAAGGCCTAATCATGTCATGGGCCCTGGGCTGGGCGTGAGACATGTAATACACATAAGAGACAAATACATAACCAAGGACAGTTCACATGGAATAGGTACTGAGAAGGGAATCCAGCAGGAAATGGGATATGGACTGGACAGCATGGCCACCTGATTATGGGGGTGAGTGGGAGATGTGGGATCTGTTCTGAAGAGGTGATGCTTGATCTGATCCCAGAAAGAAGCAAAGGGGTCAGGCACCCTGAGGTCAAGAGAGAAGGCATCTCAGGTGGCAGGCACAGATTGTGCAAATGTCCTGAGGTGGAAGGCGTTAGGCGGGTTTGAGGAACATGAGGAGGGTGTTGAGGTTGGAGCAGGGGGAATGAGAGGGAGAGGAGGAGAGTGGAATGGGGGACAGGGAGATGCACAGGGTGGGCCTCCTCAGAGGGCTGCAGAGAGTAAGGGGGCCCTATTCTAGGATGATGGGAGCCGTGGGTGAGCCGTGAGTGGGCAAGTAACTTGCTGTGGTTTCTATGTTCTGGAAAGTCCCTGTGGCTGCGGTAGTGAGAAGGGACTTGGCCTCAGAGGTGTCAGAGGCAAGGAGTATACCTATGGCTCCATTCAGCATGGAGGCACTAGCTGTGGCCACCAGGCCTCCTGGCTTCCTGACCATCCCCAGGGCCAGAATGGGCTGGAGCGGCCTTTGGCAGAGAGAGAGCATGCCTGACCAGGGAGGGATGAAGTCCCCAGAAGCTGACCAAAGGGGCCAGCGATCGGAGGTTGAAGGAGGCTAGGAGTCTCGGGAGAGTCAGGAATGTCTGGGCACTCTTCTTAATTTGGGGGTCTTGGGGGGCATTGGAAAGTTTGAAGGTAGCCTGGTGACCTCATATCCGCAGCTCCCAGTGGACAGAGGCAGTGGACACGGGCACAAGCTTGGACTTTCTCTTGGTGACGTTTTGCTGGACCTTCTGCACAGGGAATGCTCACATGGGCAGGACACACACCTTCCCCCTCGGAAGAAGGCAGGAAAAGGAATAAATTTTAAAAAGACAGCGTCAGAGCAAGCAGGAGGCACAGTGAGATATTTCACCATCCCTGCAGGAAGGATGTGAATTAGAGCTGGCCTATGCTTCCCCACCCTGCTTCCTTTGACAAATACTGCAGGGAGCCACTGCATTGTGCCCACAGAACACAGCTTGTCTAGCTGGCTGGTAATTAGGATGGGCCCAAGGGGGATGTGGAGACTTCCAGGACTGAGTGAGACAGCTGGGGGCTGGGATCCCTGCCTCATTCCTGGTTACTTGTGTGAAGTTGGACATGGATGGTCTTTTCAGGAAATTGTTCTGCAGTCACTGGATGTGCATTTTGTCAAATCAAACCCTACATCATGCCATATACAAAAAAATTAACCTTGGGCAACATGCTTTCTCACTCTGAGCCTCCTCTGGGAGATGGTCCCCCTTTTGCAGAACTGCTGTGGGATTGGACTCCAGCAGGCCTGTTCTGTGGCTGGCACTCAAACAACCACTGCCATTATTAATATTAATATTATTATTCCTTTGAAATTCTATGAATGCATGTAAAACTAGACAAATCTGAGTACATTTCTGGATTGTATGAATGTCAGTTTCCTGGTTAATGTACTATAGTCATGCAGAATGTTAGCATTGGAGAAAGTGGGCAAATGCACCTCAAATCTCTATTTCTTTTTTTTTAATTGAGATATAATTCACATAGCAGAAAAGTCACTCCTTTTTTTGGACATAATATTAGTTTCAAGTGTACAACATAGTTGTTAGGTCCCCTTTAACACACAACCTTGAACTGTCTCCAGAAACAGTGGCTCCTTATCACTTACAGCAGCTGCTTCTGGGTGTAGCAATGACCCCTATCATCTACAGCAGTTTCTAAGTCCCCCACAGCAGTTTCTAAGTTCCCTATCATCTGCAACAGTTTGTTTCTCAGAAGTCACAGGGCCACCATCCTGCTCACGAAGGCCCTAAATTCCTATATAAGCAGCTCCCCCCTTGCTGCCACTGCTGCTCTTTCCTTTCCAAGACAGTCATTCTGCCTGTTTGTCTTACAGGGAATAAAACCACACTGGCAGATTTCTCGTGGCCTTCTTTGTGAGCGAGTGAGCTGGGTAGCTACAGAACCCTTTCAATAGTGATTTGGGATTTATAGACATGACAAAAAATTGAAACCTTTAGAAGTGTGGAATTCAGTGGTTTTAGTATGTATTCACAAAGTTGTACAGCCATCACCACTCTCTAGTTCCACAGTGTTTTCATCACCCCCAAAAGGGAAATTCTGTGGCCGTGAGCAGCCACTTCATATCCTCCTGCACCCCCACCTCCTGGTGGTGCTGTCGGGCACCTGCATCTGGGGAGGTCTTTCCCTGCTCACTAGTGAGACCTCCACCTGGACAAAGTGGGGGCTGCATGCCTAGTGTGGCTGAAGGAAGTCCTAACAGAACCTGCCCAGGCACCCCTCCGCTGCCCCCAGAGGACCCTCCTGTGGCCATGGTGAGGACAAGGACCGGGCCCAGCCACAGGAAATCCCGAGCCTCCATTTCCCCTGATGCCACCTACATACCCACCTATACTATTTTCCTCTAATAGGTAATGTTAAGTTTCTTATACATCTTTCCCATGTTTCTTCATACAAATATAAACAAAGAAGAAAAATACTTATTAGTCCTCCTTCTATAAAAGGTAGCATGATAAACATAGTATCCTGCATCTTCCTTCTTCTCTATAATTTGGAAATATTGCCATTATCATAACACCTTCCTTTTTATAGTTGTAGAGAGTCCTATTTTGTTGTTGTTTGCTTGTCTTTTGGCCTCTTTTAGTAGTTCCTGCCTATCTTTAGCTGCAGCTCCTGGCCTTCTTTGGTATGGTAGACCCCAAATTTCTCCTATATCTCCAGACTGCATTTTGCCAGCAGGGTAATGATGTCCTCAGCTGATTCTGTTTCACTGTCCGGAGTGCCAGGAGCATATGTAGGATGTCCCATCAAAAACAGAGCACATGCCGCACAGTGTCACTAAGGTAATGACTGAAGATGTGAGCCCGCTTGTCCAGTCCGGTTCCAATTTGCACGTCCGGCGGAACCTGTCCATGAATGCTGTCAACCCCGTCACGTGGATGCCAAGGAGGATGACCTGGGCAGCGACGAGCTCCGTTCCGATCCCCGGGGCTTCCTGAAGACTAGCAGGTCGGGGAGCAGCGCCACCAACCGGGCCTCTACCGGCCACAGAAGAGGCGCCACCACCCGTTTGCCGGTCGCCATGGCAATGGCGGGTTTGGTCGCCAAACTCCCAACCCCTATTTTTCAACTAGCATTAAAATAACAAAAGAAAAAATTTCAAAAGTCTATTAACTTTTTTCCTTATAACTTGACTCTGCCCCCATGTCATGGATCAAGTCTGGACCCTGGAAAAGTCCCCAACCCCTTTCTGGACTTCTGCTGCCTCTTGTGTAGAATAGAGAGAAATGAGAGTCCCCTGGGCAGGCAGATTTGGATATACTGGTCCAGCCCCCTTCCTCCAGGCTAAACAAGTCCTGGGGTGCTGTCCACACTCCAGGGCTCCCCACAGGATCAAACTGAGATGGTGTCAGGCTGGGCAAGGCAGCACCAGGCCATCAGCCCGCCCCTTCCTACGTCACCAGGTGCTCTGTGTGTGTGTATGTGTGAGAGAGATATGCACACTTTATTTTTTATTTTATTTTATATATTTTTTATTTTGGTATCATTAATCTACAATTACATTTACAACATTATGGTTACTAAACTCCCCACTTCATCAGGTACCCCCACCTACCCCATTACAGGCACTGTCCATCAGTGTAGGGAGATGCTATAGAATCACTACTTGTCTTCTCTGAGTTGTACAGCCCTCCCCGTGCCCCCACAACATTATGTGTGCTAATCATAATGCCCCTTTTTTCCACTTATCCCTCCCCACCCATCCTCCCCAGTCCCTTTCCCTTTGGTAACTGTTAGTCCATTCTTGGGTTCTGTGAGTCTGCTGCTGTTTTGTCCTTTCATTTTTTTTTCTTTGCTCTTATGCTCCACATATGAGTGAAATCATTTGATATTTGTCTTTTTCTGCTTGGCTTAATTCATTGAGCATAATACCCTCTAGCTCCGTCCATGTTGTTGCAAATGGTATGATTTGCTTTCTTCTGGCTGAATAATATTCCATTGTGTAGATGTACCACCTCTTCTTTATCCATTCATCTACTGATGGACACTTAGGTTGCTTCCATTTGTTGTCTATTGTAAATATCGTTGCGATAAACATAGGGGTGCATCTGTCTTTTTGAGTTTCTGAACTATTCACTTGTTGAAATACACAAAGCATGTCTTATGTCATGAGAGAAGCCAATGACAGTCATCTCAGACCCAATTGCATATCCAATTTTAATTCTTTTCCTCTATAACTAACTTAACTAGGAGTAAGCAAAACGTAGCACTAAACTCTTCAAAATGGCAGCTGCCCCAGTAGAGTGCTGGTCATGCATCAGACCTTCTGTTCAGAGCTTGGCCTGGGAGCTCATTTAATGCAGCAGGTCAGTGAGATGAGAACTGTTACTACCTCCACTTTTCAGAAAAGGAAACTGAGACACACAGAGATAAAGTAACTGACACAATGTCATCTTACAGGTGAGGAATACACCTGGAATTCAAACCCTGGACCATATGCACCCAGGACCAAGGCTCTAAACTCCTTCCCTTCCTTCTTTGTCTTAATAATTTTCTAAGTTCACTATCTTGATCCAAAAGAGGGAAATACAAGAACAGAAATCCACTCGATGTAAATCCTCTGTTCATCAGAGTGGTATGGCTGCCCACCTGCAGTATGTAGACACATGCTTTGCAAGAGTGGGTGGCTACCTGAGTCCTATACTATAGCTGGGGCAACTGGAGGGCATATGCCCAGCCAGCACAGTTCCACAAAATTCTGAAATTGTATTGGTTGAATACAATATCTTTAGTCTGCTGATTTCCATTGCCCGGGATCTCAAATAAGTCTGTCAATCAGATCAAACTCCAGGCTGCCCTGCTGTTGCTGTCTGGAAATTCCTCATAAGTTTATCTTTGAGTTGACGTATTTTGACACCAAAGCATCAACAGCATGTGCTTGAGTAGATCAGGGGTGTGTGACACACTTGCCCCCATCCTTTGTGCCCCGTTTGCATGTAGAGTTGTGCTGCCTCACGAGCACAGTGGGCCCTGCAGTGCAGGGTTTATTGAGACCCACAGCAAGTCCAAGACAGGAAGTGAGTAACTGGGTGGGGAGGTTTGAGGACAGCCCACAAGGGCACAATTTTCTTTGGGCCATAATCTGTTTCCAAAGCAAGAACGCAGTTACATTCTAAGGAACATGAATCAGCAGGGAACCATGTCATATCCCTTCTCATCTGTGTTACCTTCCCATCTTAGACTGAAAATGATGTAGAAAGAAGGGAAAGCTGGAGAAGCCTGTAGTTTCTTTCCCTTCAGTCCTTCCTTGCTAATCAGTGAGCTGAGAGTGGACAGTCAGTTGAATGTAGATGTATCAAGAAGAGAAATAAAAGTTACTGAGATACTTTGTGCAGTGTTTCCAGCCCTCTGTTTAGGATTAAACATGTGTGTGTGTATGAGCTGCAGCGTATGAATGGTATAATTCAGTGATTCCACATATTAGTCACATACTCTTATACTTGCATTTAAAGCCAGCATTGGACAATACAAGGTTAACTACCAAAAAGTTTTGGTAATAATATAAATTTCATTTTGCCTTACTGAGAACATTAAACAGAAAAAAATTTTTAAGAAAGCATAATAAGTAGAAAGAAAGCTTGCAGAAGAAGAGAAAAAGCTTTATAGCTTAGTATTTTTATCACACATTTTCTGCCTTTTCGACAAAGGATGCCACATTTTCATTTTTGCATTATAATGCTCAAATTACCTAGCCAGCTCTCCAACTCCTGCACATGCCCTTCCCATTATATTGAATTTTATGAAATGTTTTTCAGCATAGCTGCAGGTTCACGTGCTTTGTCCTTTCCTGGTAATATAATGAGCTGTGTGCAAGTGATGCAGGGTAGGGCTGAGAGGGAGTCCTTCCCTATCTCACTTCCTCATCTTCTCCCACCAGAGGATTCTTCTAGACTGTTCTGGGAGGGCATGTCAGAGCTGGCAGCATAGTAGAAGTAGAACAAGCCAGCACTCTCAGATGCCCCAGTTTACACATTTTACATATCTCAAGGCTCCCAGTGTCCCTGTGAGATTTAGATTTTTATGAACCAATGCCAGGAATCAATTCCTTTTTTATTTTTCTGTTTTTGGCTCATACACTCCTCCCTGGCATAAGATCACACATTCTAGTGCTTGAGTCTAAGAGCAGTGAATGAGTGATAAAAACAAGGGCACGTAGAACTGTATACTTAAGAAATACCATCCTGTCCCCCACAAAAAAATAATGTGTCATGTCTTAAATTTTTTTAATTTTCTAAACCCCAAAGAGTCTGTTCCCTTTGTAAGACAAGCTACTACCTAAACGCACAGCTATTTTGAAAGCTGCTGTTCTTTTTTTTAAGCTGCCTGTGCTTTGTTCTTTTAACAAATTGTCGCCCCCTGCCAACTTCAGTAACCTTTCTGAGCCACTCTTCCTAATGTGGGGATTTTTTCCTGCTTTGCTTTCCCTGTGGCCTTGCCAATGTAGAGTTGGTTAACTCATTGACAACTTATCTGATGGTATCTCACAAATTTCTTTAATATTTTAAAAATCTCCCTTCTTTTGTACATGTGATAGACTGCAGTGAAAATTTTCCTGTTGTCCTAGAACAGACATATGGGGAACAAACCAGAAGTAAGAAAATTAAGACATCTACATTTCAAAAAAAAGCCTCCAGGAACTGGAATCAGAATATTCCCACAGGCCTTCAGGTTAGGCAGCCAAACAACCTGAGCAAACATGGTTCCAGACATCACAGCAGCCCACCGAAGCGTACAGACTCTACATCAATGATTGTTAAGAATAGAGTTCTTTCATATTGTTTTAAAGTGTGTTTTTTTATTGAAGTATAGTTGATACACAATATTATATTGGTTTGGTTTCAAGTATACAACACAGTGGTTCAACATGAATGCACATTATTAAATCCTCACCCCCACTAGTGCAGTTACTGTCAACATAGGAACATGTTACAGAATCACTGGCTGTGTTCTCAATGCTGCACTGCTATCCCATGACCAACTTACATTATGACTGAGAATTTTTGTGCCCGTTTATCCCCTCTCCCTCCCCGTCCGCCTGCCCAGCCCTCCGCATTGGTTACCAGCAGTCACTTCTCAGTGGCTCCGAGTCTACTACTCTTTGTTCATTTTGTTTTGTTTTCAGATTCCACAAATAAGTGAAATCATATCATATATCTTTCTCCACCTGGCTTATTTCACTTAGCATAATACTCTCTAGGTCTATCACCGTTTCATGTTTTAACATTTCTGAAATCAGGTGAGCCGATAGTCTGTATTGCATACAGCCCAAAGGCCTGGCAGACGTGCACAGGCAGCTGCCACCGCAGCTCCTGTGAGGCCCTGTGTGCAGACTGCCTGCTCGTGCATGGGACCGGGGGCACAACGAGCCCAGGGACCAAATGCTCGATGTGGAGACAGAAGCAGGCGCTCATCAGCACGGGAAGGCACAGTGCCACCGGGGCACCGTCCCCTTGATCTCCGTAACTGCAGAACCGACCTATGGTGCTCAGGACACAGGCTGCTGGTCATCTGTGGAGTCGGTTCAATAATGCTTCACCCCCACAGCTCTTGAGGACACAACGCACAAGGTTCAGTGGAAAAACATGGACACGGATGACTCTCATCCAAAGTGATTAGAAGAGTCTAATTCTATGAGCTAGTTCTGGGAATCTGCTGGCCAATTTATTTTGCTTATATTTTCCAGGTCTTGTTTGCATAAAAATGATATCTGATTAAAAAAATCTACCTATATCTAAAGGGCTCAATAAGATATAATTTTCAAAAAGCTGTGTGACAAGAATGCCTCATGGATGGTTTAATTGGCTGTATTTATCTCACTTTTTTGTCCACGGAGTCCACAGTGACGGTGTTTTAGAAAACCAGGACGGTGAGTGGGCCCTGAGCACTTGGAGATTCTCACTAAGAATGATTCCTGGGCACCTGCAGAGAGGAGGCCTGTGCCCCAGCCCTTTGGCAGGAATCGGAGGGAGAGTCACAGGAAAGCTCACACTGGTTAGGAGTGACTCATGAGCAGGAAATGAGCATCTCCTGAGGAGAGCTGCAGGTTCATTTCCAGCTCATTTGTAGATCTTCTCTGAGTCCACTTGGAAAGACAAAGGGAAATTTGGGAGAAGAAAGCAGGACAGCTACAGAAGGGTCTGCATGCTCACTATTTCTTTTGCAAGAATATGTTCATTTCAAAGGTAAAATTACATCTCAAAGTAGGCTCTACAGGACAGATTGACTCCCCAGGGAAAGGATCAAACTTCAAGAGGTTGAATTTGTCCAGGGCAACAGGGAGCTACAGTGGAGTGTAGATAAAAGCAAATCAGACCTGGGTCTCCCACCAAGAAATTGAGTGCCCCCTGGTGCCAGAGGCTCCACATCAGCCTGATGACTGCCTTCCAGGAAACATGTGTACTGACATCATGCTCACAGGGAAGCAGCAGCAGTGGGGACATATGATCACATTTGTGCATTAATCATTATTTTTTATAATATAATATGCATGTACCACACTGTATTACACAATTATATAGGAAGCTTATTGCTCATTGACATTATTTCAATAGTAGCTAGAATTCAGTGAATAAAGGAGAAGGGGTACCAAAAGCAGTAGCCTCTCCTCCCCATCCAATTCCCTCTAGCAAAGGGTTAAGCTGTTGCTTGAGGAGATAGGAATATATGACATTGGAGTTTTCACCTGGGTTGCTTTTATGATAACTGGAAATGAAAGGAATGTAGGATCTGCTTCAGACGATGTTGGGGACTTTGCATAAAAAATTTGACAAAGCACCATGAAAAGATATCATTGAAAATATAACTGTACATGCTGCTCCATTATGTAGTTATGTTTATGTGTCAGATATTCAAAGATGTAATAAATCTTCCTTATATTCTCCTGTCTGAAAAGGATACATAGAAACAAACAAAAAGGAGAGATTTGCAAAATGTGAACTTTCATTCAATTGAACCCTAAAGATTTCACATCATGAAGCCTGAAAAGAATTCATCAAGTATGTTGGATACAATGCTAGAATTTTTCTGGGATGGATTTTCAGACAACAACCAGTTGTATTTTTGTAATAGCCCACTAATATAACATCCTAGTTGCAATGTCAGTAGCAAGGTCTTACAATCTTCCTAGTTTGTGCTCTGTTAGCTTACTGTGGTGAAAAATGTGTTCTTATTGTCAAATTTTAATTTTGTTTACATAGAGTTTTTTCAATATCATGTTAAGTAATTCAGTTTATGCTGAAAGGAGTTGAAAACTATATATGTGTGTACAATCTGGGTTTTTTTAATATGATGTAGTAATTCATCAGAAGCCATAAAATTATTTTATAAAATTTTACATGTAAAAACTATTGACTAAAATTACATATCCATTTGTAATAAAAACTCTCAACAAAGTGGGTTTATAAAGAGTGTACCTTAGCATGATAAAGGCTACCTGTGACACACCAACAGCTGATATCATATTCGATGGATCAGGAACAAGACAAGGATGCCCACTTTCACCACTTTTATTCAGCATAGTCCTGGTGGTCCTCGCCATGGCAATCCCCAAAGATAAAGAGACAAAAGGCACTCACACTGGTAAGGAAGAAGTAAAATTGTCAGTGTTGCTGATGACATGATACTATATACATATAAATAAAAACTAAATACTCCACAGAAAACAATTAGAATAATAAAGGAATTAAGTCACAAGATACAAAATGAATATACAGAAGTCTATTGCATGTCTATATACTAATATTGAATTTCAGAAAGAAAGGTTTAAAATCACATTACAATTGCATCAAAAAGAATACTTATGAATAAATTTAACCAAGAAAAGGAAAGCTGGTACTCTGAAAATTATGAGACACTGATGAAAGAAATTATATACAACATAAATGGAAAGATATACCATGCTCATGAATAGGAAGAATTAATATTGTTAAAATTTCCATACTACCCACAAAACAGTCGACAGATTCAATGCAATGCCAGTCAAAATACCAATAGCATTTTTCACAGAACTGGAACATGAAATCTAAAATTTGTATAGAACCACATAAAACACCAAACTGTCAAAATAAAATTGAGAAAGAGCAACAAACCTGGAGGTATCCCACTCCCTGACTTCAAGCTATACTACAAAGCTACAGTAATCAAAACAGTATGGTGCTGGCAGGAGAACAGACCCATAGATCAATGGAACAGACTGGAGAGCCCAGATATAAACCAATTCATATATGGCCAATTAATATATGATTAAGGACTCATGAAAATACAAAGGGGAAAAGACAATCTCTTCAACAAATGCCATTGGGAAGACTGAACAGCTATATACAAAAGAATGAAACTAGGTCATTATCTTTTACCACTGGGCCAATTATGTTATGTACAAAAGTAAAGTCAAAATGGATTAAAGACTTGAGTGTAAGACCTGAAATCATAAAAGTCCTAGAGGAAAATATAGGCAGTAAGCATTTTTACATCAGACTTTTTTTTTAATATACACAATTTATTTTATTATCATTAATCTACAATTACATGTGCAATATTATGGTTATTAAACTACCCCTTCATCAGTTCTTTGATATCAGTCTTTTTTTTAAATATAATTTATTTTATTATCATTAATTTACAATTACATGTGCAATATTACGATTATTAAACTACCCCTTCATCAGGTCCCCTCCACCAACCCCATTACAGTCACTGTCCATCAGCGTAGTGAGATGCTATAGAATCACTACTTGTCTTCTCTGAGTTGTATTGTCCTCCCCGTGCCCCCCCAACATTACATCTGCTAATCTTAATGCCCCTTTTTCCCTCTTATCCCTCCCTTCCTGCCCATTTTCCCCAGTCCCTTTCCCTTTGGTAACTATTAGTCCGTTCTTGGGTTCTGTGAGTCTGCTGCTGTTTTGTTCCTTCAGTTTTTTTCTTTGTTCTTATACTCCACATATGAGTGAAATCATTTGATACTTGTCTTTTTCGGCTTGGCTTATTTCACTGAGCATAATACCCTCTAGCTCCATCCATGTTGTTGCAAATGGTAGGATTTGTTTTCTTCTTATGGCTGAATAATATTCCATTGTGTATATGTACCACATCTTCTTTATCCATTCATCTACTGATGGACACTTAGGTTGCTTCCATTTCTTGGCTATTGTAAATAGTGCTGCAATAAACATAGGGGTGCATCTGTCCTTTTCAAATTGGGCTGCTGCATTCTTAGGGTAAATTCCTAGGAGTGGAATTCCTGGGTCAAATGGTATTTCTATTTTGAGTTTTTTGAGGAACCTCCATACTGCTTTCCACAATGGTTGAACTAATTTGCAGTCCCACCAGCAGTGTAGGAGGGTTCCCTTTTCTCCACATCCTCGCCAACATTTGTTGTTGTTTGTGTTTTGGATGTTGGCCATCCTCACTGGTGTGAGGTGATATCTCATTGTGGTTTTAATCTGCATTTCTCTGATGATTAGCGATGTGGAGCATCTTTTCATGTGCCTGTTGGCCATCTGAATTTCTTCTTTGGAGAAGTGTCTATTCATGTCCTCTGCCCATTTCTTAATTGGATTATTTGCTTTCTGTTTGTTAAGGTGCATGAGTTCTTTATATATTTTGGATGTCAACCCTTTATCAGATACGTTTTTTATGAATATATTCTCCCATACTGTAGGATGTCTTTTTGTTCTACTGATGGTGTCCTTTGCTGTACAGAAGCTTTTCAGCTTGATATAGTCCCACTTGTTCATTTTTGCTTTTGTTTCCCTTGCCCGGGGAGATATGTTCATGAAGAAGTTGCTCATGTTTATGTCCAGGAGATTTTTGCCTATGTTTTTTTCTAAGAGTTTTATGGTTTCATGTCTTACATTCAAGTCTTTGATCCACCTTGAGTTTACCTTTGTGTATGGGGATAGACAGTAGTCCAGTTTCATTCTCTTACATGTAGCTGTCCAGTTTTTCCAACACCAGCTGCTGAAGAGGCTGTCATCTCCCCATTGTATATCCAAGACTCCTTTATCAAATATTAATTGACTGTATATGTTTGGGTTAATGTTTGGATTTTCTATTCTGTTCCACTGGTCTGTGGGTCTGTTTTTGTGCCAATACCAAATTGTCTTGATTGCTGTGGCTTTGTAGTAGAGCTTGAAGTCAGGGAGTGTAATTCCCCCCCGTTTTATTCCTCCTTCTCAGGATTGCTTTGGCTATTCGGGGTCTTTTGTGGTTCCATATGAATTTTAGAATTATTTTTCCAGTTCATTGAAGAAAGCTGTTGGTAGTTTGATAGGGATTGCATTGAATCTGTAGATTGCTTTAGGTAGTATAGCCATTTTGACAATATTGATTCTTCCTGATATCAGTCTTAACAATACTTTTTTTCCCCAGTATCTTCAAGCAAGGGCATCAAAAGCTAACATAAACAAGTGAGATTATATCAAAAGAAAATACTTTTGCACAGTGAATGGAACCATCAACAAAACAAATAGGCAGCCTACTGGATGGGATAAAATATATGTAAATCATACATCCAACAAGGAGTTAATATCCAAAACACATAAAGAACTTATACAATTTATTATTTTAAAAAAAGTTTAAAAAATGGGCAGAGTACCTAAATAAATATTTTTCCAAAAAGACATACAGATGGCCAACAAGCACATGAAAAGATGCTCCACATTGTTAATCATCAGGGAAATCAAAATCACCATGAGATATCACCTCACACCAGTCAGAATCCAAAAGACAAGAAATAACAAGCATTGGTGAGTATGTGAGGCAAAGAGAACCCTCCTACACTGTTGGTGGGAACGTAAATTGGCATAGTCACTGTGGAAAGCAGTATGTACTAAATTCCTCAAAAAACTAAACAGAATTTCCATATGATCCAGCATTTCCACTTCTGGGTATTTATCCAAAGAAAAGGAAAATACCAATTTGAAAAGACATGAACCCCTATGATCATTGAACTGTTATTTACAAATAACAATATTAAAATAATATAAGTAATAATTAGTATTACTATTTCCATAGCCAAGATATGGAAGATATATACCACTTCTTGTTTATGGAATATTACTCAGCCATAAAAAGAATAAAATCTTACCATTGTCACAACAGGGAGGACCTAGAGGGTATCATGTAAGTGAAATAAGTCAGGCAGATACCATATGATTTCACTTATATGTGGAATCTTAAAAAAACAAAACAAATGAACAAACAAAACAAACTAGAAACAGAATCAGACACTAGGAACAAATTGTTAGTTACCAGAGCAAGGGAGGGGTTGGGGCTGGGAAAAATAATTGAGGGGTATTAAAAGGTACAAACCTCCAGTTTTAAAATAAGTAAGTCATGGCAATGTGATGTACAGCATAGGAATATAGTCAATAATACTATAATAACTTTGTGTGGTGACAGATGGTAACTGGATTTAAGGGGTCATTTTGTAATGTACAAAAATATCAAGTCACTATGCTGTACACCTGAAATTATTAGGACATTGTATGCTTATTATACTTCAATAAAAAATCTATTGACAAAATGGGTCCATTTTTATACTGGACAAAGGGAGCCTAACCTTGGTATGTGAGCAGGTGCGGTCTCTGATCAAAGGCAGCATGACAAATGGCAGCATGGAGATGGAGACTGTGAGCATCCAGAATGTTCTCCAGATGTTCTGTGATAGAACAGTCTCTTCATTGACCTGAGGCTTATGGACATGGACATAAATGCCTAGAAACATCCATGTTTTGCAGTATGGCCAGGAACCCCATGAACAAGACCTTAAACCCACAAGAGTGACTCACACCTACGCCAACATTCATAGGGCTCTGTGCAGGTGACACGTGGTGGGAAGGAAAGCCTGCTCTGGTTTACAGATTCTAGGATTGGATGAAAGGGCCCCAGTAGAAAACTGAATGTTCCATTTGGCCTGGGCGCAGACTCAGGTTGGGAACCGGTTTCAGGAGAAACAGATGGCTCCAGAAGTAGTGCATATTGCTCCCATGCTGGCCTGTCTTGCTGCACCATGTACTCACTGTGTAAGGACTGAAGAATAACAGCAAGAGCTGCATCTCCAGACACTTAATGCCCCTCCGCACAGGCCCTCCCTTGCTTATGTGTACCCTCTTAGGTATATTTTGGAACTCTGGAGATGAGCAAGACACAAATGAGACACTGCTAGTGAGGTGCTATGCACAATTAATCCAGAAAAGTCTAGGCACCAATCTCTAAAGTGAATCCACCTCACCCAGAACTTTATTATGGAGACTAGTTGGTGGCTGGCATGATGATTTACATGAGTTACCCCAAAACATGCTATAGACAAAATCAGAAACATGATTCACTGCAGATTTTCAAGTGCATTTGGTAAACAACTGATGCAGTGTTAATGGGTTTCCCCAAAGCAAAAGGATAATATGTGCTCAAATGGAAATAGGGAGGAAGGGAAGGGGGAGGAAGGAGGAACAGAGGAAGGGAGAAGGGAAGGAGGGAGGCCTCACAACCTAACCAGCCCTGATCTTATCTCCATAAATTCATTTTCTGTATGTGTTTGCATTCTGTTAGCTTAAAGCATAAAAGTAAATAATGCAAACATTTTGCTTGTCGTTAGAGTGAGTGACTTATTACTGAATATATGGAAAATAAGCATTGTAATACACATTCCAAGGATTGTATGTCTCAGAAAAGGAAAAAAGGAAAGACAGAGAGAGGCAGAGACACAGAACAGTATCAACAACTTTGCAGAAATTTTAGCAAACCTTTTTTTAATAGATGTTTAAGCTTTGAAATCAATCTGTGGGTATATCTGTTCCTTCACATAAATGTTTTACTAGAAATTCATTGATGAATCCTGCCCTTCTGCAAATATTTACTAGGATGCTTAAAGGATAATATAATTACAAATGGGTACCATAATATTTTCTTCCTTTAGAGTGACTTTCTGTGTGCTTTTGACAAATGAATCTCAATTTGTAAGCTGCTGTACTATAGTTATCAGTATAGAATATTTCAAAGATGTGTGAGTATAATTTTGATTATTCTTGTACTTTATCAACCTCTTTCATTCTCAGTTTTTAAAAATTTCTGCTTTTAAGGTGAGGGGAATTATTACACATCACATAAAATGTATTATCTGCTAACCTAAGTTATAGAAGACATGCTAGGACCTAGAATTAAGAACAGCACCTCGTACATGGGCAGTGAGGGGTGAACACTGACATGCCAGGCCACAAGTGGGTCTCATTGTTTCTTCTTTTTTACACCACTGGCTATACACAGGCATGAAGTCACAAGAGCATGAACCAAACAGGTTGGTCAGAGCCTTTCTTGATGCCAAATTGAATCATGGACACTTGTAAAATGTACATGAGTATATATGTATTGGTGGCTTTTAAAAGACCACATTAGAAAATATAATTATAGATTTTTAAGAATTTCAAAGTAGGAACAGAAAGAATAAGTTGTCTTAAAGAGAAACTATATTGAAGAGGATGAAAGAAATCAAAATATTCCATGTAGTCTGTTATTGCCATGCCGCTCATGAATGCCGGGCCAATAAGTCAAGAGGCAAGGTGTTGGGGCCAAGAAAGAGGCTTTATTCAGGAAGCCAATAGACCGAGAAGATGGTGGACTCATGTCATATGGAGCCATGTTAAATTAGGGTTGATTTCAAACTTCTTTTATATTAACTGAAGGGGGAGCAGGCAGGGTTGAGGTCAGGGGGTGACAACCAACCTCAGATATCTGGACATCAGCAAGGATCTGAGGAGGGCAGTGAATCCCTGGCAGTTGACTCCAGTCATTTCACCGATGTGAGTCTGGCCATGACCCTCCTCTAAGTCCTTGACAATCCAGTCATCACTCCTGTATGTGCTTCTTTACTTCCTTCGGGGAGGTGAGTTTTGGGTAAGTGGCTGGACCAGTCTGAAGTCCTAAGCGAGATCCCTTCTGATGATTGACAGGCACATGTGCAGGGCTGCAGGGCTGAGCAGAAGCTCTTTGACCCCAGAGAAAGCAGCAGAGGAAGCAGATGTGATGTGAAGACAGAGATGTCAGCTTTTTCACTCGGTGACATTATTTGTAAGCAATGTGTTAAAATTTAGAGACTGCAATTTACATTTATAGCAGTCTATCAGCCTAACTTAAAGGATACTAATTATGCAACAGAATTAATAAGATCCTCTAAAAATATGTATTCTTGCTTTCTAGGCTTGAAGGAAGTGAGAGAGACGACAGAGCATGAGCTTTGACCTCTGAGCTGTAAGCCAGAGTAGGTTTGCTCTGAGGCAGGAAGGCAGGAGCCGGGTGGGAGAACTGATCCTAAGCCTGGGTGAGGACCAAGTCACTCCAGGTTGGGAACAACTCCCTACAAGGACAAACACATGCAAATCTTCTGCCAAATAAACTTAGGCCCTCGGATTTTCCAACAAGTAAGAGCCAACAGATATAAAAGTTCCATCTCCAGCAATGGGGATCATCTTGCAGCAAAAAAAGAGCTGTCTTACAAATGGTAGGATTTGTTTTCTTCTTATCGCTGAATACTATTCCATTGTGTATATGTACCACATCTTCTTTATCCATTCATCTACTGATGGACACTTAGGTTGCTTCCATTTCTTGGCTATTGTAAATAGTGCTGCAATAAACATAGGGGTGCATCTGTCCTTTTCAAATTGGGCTGTTGCATTCTTAGGGTAAATTCCTAGGAGTGGAATTCCTGGGTCAAATGGTATTTCTATTTTGAGTTTTTTGAGGAACCTCCATACTGCTTTCCACAATGGTTGAACTAATTTGCAGTCCCACCAGCATGAGCAAAGCCGAAAAAGACAAGTATCAAATGATTTCACTCATATGCGGAGTATAAGAACAAAGAAAAAATACTGAAGGAACAAAACAGCAGCAGACTCACAGAACCCAAGAACGGACTAATAGTTACCAAAGGGAAAGGGACTGGGGAAAATGCGAGGGAAGGGAGGGATAAGAGGGGAAAAGGGGCATTACGATTAGCAGATATAATGTTGGGGAGGGCACGGGGAGGGCAGTACAACTCAGAGAAGACAAGTAGTGATTCTATAGCATCTCACTAAGCTGATGGACAGTGACTGTAATGGGGTTGGTGGGGGGGACCTGATGAAGGGGTAGTTTAATAACCGTAATATTGCACATGTAATTGTAGATTAATGATAATAAAATAAATTATATTAAAAAAAGAGCTGTCTTGTCTTTCTTGCAGGCGCAGTCATGGACTCCAGGCAAAATGCAAAACCATTTTCTGAAGGAACTATAGAGGGAGTAGAGCCAGGCAGCACCTGGGAGGGGAGTCAACATTGGGGAGAAAGTTCTAGTAGGTTCCTCCTTTTAAGGATCTTTGATTCAGAGCAGACCCCTTGTCTTATCAGCTTGAAAAATCAAAGGACAGAGTTTGGGGCTGCCACCATAACTGGAAGCACAGGGGAAATTTAAAGAAATGGCACAGACACAGAGAGGAAGCCCAAGTGTGCAAACAGGTGGGAGCCCAGATTACACTGAAAGGAGCTCATTGCACTATAAGGAGCTCAAACTTTCAGGCTAGATTGGCTAAGTTCACATTCTGGATCAAGTGAGGGTCAAAAGAAAACATGTAGGAACTGTAACCATCCTCATTACCAATTTCTCATGTTTATTTTATAGATGAAGAAACTGATGATCAGAGAGGCAAAGACATTGCCAAGTTCAAACAGCATTAGAGAAGTGAAATGTCTCAGTATTCCTCCCCCCCAAACTTCGTGTCTTTTCTTACACCTTTCTACATCACCTCCTCCTCTGCAGGGCGTCATTGGAAACGTGTGTAAAGACTTAAAATGTTAACTCATTACAATAGTTTGGTAGCTGGGAGTACAGGCTCCAATGCCTGGCCACAAGGTTTTTTTTAAGATCCAGAGGATAAATGAGACAATATAACCAATATATGTAATATGCATAAATGTGTATATAATACTTGACACACAATACTTTCCTGAATGCTGTTATTTGTATTAAATCTGCTCATCATTTACCAAATTTTCAAGGATGCTTGTCATTTGTAGCTATATTTGCAAATGATTAGTGCTAAAAATGCACATCACAATATGTTAACAAGGCCCGGTATTAACAAATACCATCTTTCTTTTTTCTCTTTTTGTCTTTAATTCTTCTGTAGAAATAGTCTTTTTACATGAGTAGATAGCAATCACAGTAACTTTAATCAACAGCACCTCTCAGAGCGAGCGAAAGCACGTGGCAGGTAGCAGTTCAGTCAAATATTCCGTGACTGGAAAACGTTCTCAGAAACTAAGCCTGAGAGCAAGAACAGGCGGTGACTTCTTGCCTCGGGCCGTTTGTTTGGAAGAAAAGCGCAATGCTGACACCTAGCGGACGCGAGCTATGAGACAAGGGCTGGTGCTCACGGCTTCCGAGGCCTGCGGGGGGCGCTGAGGCAGGCGGAGGCCCCCTGCCAGGGCAAGTCTCGGGCCAGCGCCAATCCGCAAAGCCCTGAGCCGTCAGCGGAGTCTGTATTTGTGGGAAAGTCCAGAATTTGGAATGACCGTCTATTGCTGACAATAAAAAACTCGGTTTCCGTAATAGCTTTCTGTGGACCGGACTTCTGTCGAGGGAAGGCAGCTAATGACTAAAACCACGCGACGGAAGGTAAGGAAATTGTGGCAGAAGCTCCGTCGAGAAGCCCGGAGTGCAGGCTCCCAAGGAAGCTTCCTGCTGGGGCCACTGCATTGAACCCCAGGCCCCCAGAGCGCAGGTGAGCGCACACGCTTTCCCTCCGGGCCAAGGCGATTCAGCGCCTGAAGGACCAAGAAGCCCTTGGCTGGGGGGCAGTGGTGCTGAGGAGGCCCTCCCGCCGCATGCCCTGCCTTGCAGACTCTGTTCCAAGGAGGCTCCCTGACCAGCCATCAGAGAGACCCCACCAGCTGGGCTGCCAGTAAATGGGGCCAGAGGCTGTCAGGCTGAGCATCTGCAGCATGATGTCTTTACCTCCTTGTGACTATTTCTAGAGACATCTACAGAAGGCTAATATGATTCAAGGAGAAAAAGGTCTCAAGTTATTTTGTTTCATTCAGATTTTATTGAGGTCTATATCTGCAGGAAGTATGGGATGTCATTCATTGTCCCAGAAGGAAACTTCTGAACCAGAACCATGCCCTACTCCTCCAGAACACACCTAAATTCACATATGAGATTGTATGGTCCCGGAAAATGTGGAGGGAGAAGCTTCCACTCTAACTTGGCAGCAATAAAACAAATGAGAAATACCAAATTGCTCTAAACTTAGCAAAGTTTATGTTGTCTTAATAATGTTATTTATTTGATTATGACAAACACTAGCATTTCTTGTATCACATTTTTCTTCATTGAGATCAGATGTATCTTCCCTGGTTACAATTTAACAATTGAATAGAACACCTGTTATGTTCTGATTAAACATTTGTATGGCGAGCTTCACCAATTATTCACAAAAGTTCTGTTAAGGCATTCCTCCTGTTTGGTGAGTGCAGAGGACTCTGCCTCAAAAGAACTACAGCATCTCTGACTAAACAGTGTTAAAAACACACATCTGGGTAGAAGAGTATGACTTGGTATTGGATTCCAAATCCCCATCGTATATTGTGGATCATGGAGAAGCAGTAGGGCACACCCCTCAAGACCTTGGGGTCTGCAAACAGACTGCTTGAGCTGGGAACTTGTTTGCCTTTCACTGACACATTCTCAACATTGAATCTCACTCTTTCTCTTTCCTCATTTGCTGTCTTGTTCAATTTGGGCCAATCTAACCAAGTACCATCTCTTGGGAGTCTGATAAACAACAGAAATGCATTTCTCACAGTTCTGGGAGCTAGGAGTCCCAGCCAGATAAGGAACCAGCATAGCTGGGCTCCAGTGAGGTGATTTCTTGTGTCCTCCTGGGGCAGGAGCAGAGGGAGAAAGCCAGCATTCTCATGACTCCGACAGGTGCTCCGAGGTCATTCTTGAGGCCCCATCTTCATGACCTCATCTAATTCTAATCACCTCCCTGGGGCTTACCTCCTAAATCCATTGCACTGGGGGTGGTGTTTTAATGTATGAATTTTGAGGGGATACAAAACATTCAGGCCATAATATCTATGTAAGAGAATAATGGTTGTGCCTGCCTCGTAGGTGGGAAGGAATAATTAATTCTTGTAATCCATGAAAAGTTTCCCTGGAGTATAGCAAGTCTCTAGAAATATTATCGAATACATTTGCTTCAATTTTTTAAAAATAAATGCTTGACACAGAGAGTATTCTCAGGAAATGTCAATGGTCATTATTTCAGAGACCTTCCTGTAGTTAATAAAATACAAATGGTTATAATAATGGTGTGTTTTCAAGGACAGAAAACTTTCAAGGAAAATATGACTGAAAGGAATAATCACAGTCCAGAGGATAAAGGACGAAGACCCTGCAGATTCAGTGGCTCTACCAGCACAGGGCCTTGGGAAAGTGTTGATTGTCTCAGTCGAAAGGACAGGTCATCCAGTTTCCTGTTTTGCAGAATAATGCAAGGCCTGAGCGACAAGGCATGACCAACTGGAACAGTCTACTGCAGAGTCCGCCTCAAAGGCAATACGTAGTAGGCTATGAAGCACATTTTGGAAGTGAGATGTTGGGAAGTTTTCAAAGAGAGACAACCGCACACACACACGTGAAGTACAAGTGTGGCGTTTGCTACTGGCAAGGTTCCTTTAGCCAATGTGTCTTAAATAAAGTTAAGGTGGAGATGTAGGATGGGGAGCTTCTTAACACTGCGAATTTGCCATGAAAGGGGAGAAATTATGGAGTTAAAAATACCCACAATATTCAAACCCAACTGAACTTACTCTTTAGATAGAACTCAAGAGAAACATAACATTAAGTGCCTACACTGAATCCACGTTTACCTGAGATTTCACAAGCAACATCTGTGATTCTGAGAAAAGAAAGGGGGCTGAAGGCAAGAGGGAGACCCAGGCACGCCTGTGCACCCCAGTGAGAATGCGGGGTTCGGGGGTGCCACTCCCCACCTCCATGCCCACCTCCCTGCAGGGGGGCCAACCGCGAACAGCATCCCGGCTGCATTGTCCTGGCACAAGTTCAAAGTTCCTGTTTTTTAATCTGTGTTCTGTCTCTGAGTAGCTAAAAACTGACAGCATTAAACAATAAATCAATGGAAAACTCAGGCCAACTGTTTTTATTTATATCAAACTATGCCTAACACCTTCTCAGGCAAAATTAACTACCTAAAAATGCCTAATAAGAAATACAATTCCATCTCTAAAATACATGCACTGATAAGACATTTTTTTTTAAAGCATTTTAAATTAGACCTTTTATGAGTGAAATTTCATATTCGACTATTAATAAAAACTGCCTGTTGTAGTTTTCATACCTGGAGGTAAGAACAGTTCTGTGTGTCATTTCCAATTTGTAATCAGATGTCCATTTTTATATTCCTCCAGGAATACAAGGTTTAAAGATGATATCATGTTATGTAAAAGTGCTTTTACTCTGAGCACAGTGCAAGATAAAGATGTAGATTTATGGTTGTCCAATAGGAGAGCTCCTTAAGCCAAGACAGAATGGTAGGCATGTGTTTGTAGCGGCTTATCCAAGAATATAAACTTGTGGATGTGGGGACATGTCATGCCCTAGTTCTTATAGGTGAAATGGTGTCCCCCAAATAAACATTCAAGTCCTTTACTTGCATGTAGATTGCTTAAGTCAGTGGAAGAAAAATCTAATCCAAGGCAACACATCCACAAATATTTCCACATTTGAATAATAACTTACATTTGTTGACTTTTCACTAGGAGCTATGTGCTTCTCCCAAAGTTTTGCTCACATTATTTACTTCAGTTCTCTCAAGCCAAGGCGGTAGGTTTATTAGCATCATTCCCATTTCCCTGAGGGCCACTGAAGGCTGAGGATCTCACAGCTGACAAATCCCAGGGGTGGGAGTCGGATATAGTCCCAGAAGAGCCTGTGGTCTTAGTGCCTTTGTTAGATTACTCCTTGCCTGAAAACAATTTTATGTAAGCCTGATTTCCAACCACTCATTATAAATTCAAGTCGTATCAGTGAAGCAGAAAAAGGCCAGTGCGTCTGCTTTAACAAACTAATCAAATGTGGTTGTTCAAGATCAGAGAGTTTCAACATAAACTAACATTTAAAAAATCATAAGGCAATCTCTTTGACTTTAACATCAAAAAATTACCAGAGGGAAAAGTGAAGTGTTTCACACATCTGGTATATTACGTAACTCATGTCCCACACGCACTTCTATTTGCTGAACTTGGAGCCATGCTGGGTTTCAATACTGGATCTAATGAATTGATTTGTACCTCACTTTTTAATTTGCAAAATGGGGACGATGACACCAGCCACACAGGGTTGTCACCGGTGTATGCTGTCAATGAAAAGACTCTTGGTGTATGGTATGTTGTACATGGTAAATGTTCAGCACATGGTAGGAGGTGATCATGGTCCTGCTAGCTGGGCTCTCATATCTTTACAAAAATCCTTTTGAGAACAGGAATATATCATTCTATTTTCAGATCAGTCAGAACAAAAATACATAGTGGAAGAATTTCAACGGAATAGGTAAAGCAAGAAAGTGGGGACTATCCCTTTGACTAAATTAGCAGATGAATACAAATGTAATGTTTTATAATTATTTGGGCTAACACAATAAATGTACACATATTTAGGAGCCATTTCCTCTTACTCTTCTTTTGTTCTATCATGTTTTCTTCATTTTTTCCTCCTTTTTGTCCCCACAAATTAAATAGAAAAGTAGAATCCACAGATACTTTTATGATGGCCATGTTTTCAGCAATATTTCGACACAATGATCTCTCTGTAAACAGAGGTTTATGTTTTTCTGGATATTAGAGTATACAATTTCACATTACAGGGCAAAATGCTTAAATATTTTAGTTTCACTTTTTGTATATAAATTCAAAAACGCAAAAGAAATCACATTTATAGCAGCTTTTCTCACAATCAGCAAAAACTGAATACCTTCATCCACCAAAAGGTGAATGGATTAGAAATAAGAGTGAAGTATTCACTTCTTGACCAGATCTGGAATCAGGACCAGCCATTTCTCCAGGAATTCTTGGTTTCATTTAATGGCAAAGAGCATTTAAAGGCCAGTTTGCATGCTAAAGATACTCATTGCCTTCTCATTAGCTCCTTATGGGGTCTTTTAGTAGACAGTTGGGAGAGTCCTTGAAATTGCACTCTTATTTCTAATTTAGATCTAGCATTCTAACATCTGCTAATATCATCCTCTGTGCTGTATCTCTTTTTTTCACACCAAGAAGCCTTATTAAGAAAGGCAATGACAATGTGACTATTCCATATGCACACATTACCTGTAAAACTTTCTCAGATGAACAATTCTAATGCTAACACTATTTGATTAATGAACACAGTTAATGTTAATATACTGTCTCAGTTTTCGGTGTTTGCTTTATATATCCATCATCAGATATATTGCTACTGTGTACTACGATCTCTGCCTTTTGGCCCTTGTCATTCTTAATTCTGCCAGTGACCATCCAGTAACAGAGTGCTGACCATTGTCACGTTGAATGACTGGCCATGTTGGTCATGGGAGGCTCATTCTGGAGGGGATTCCTTAGAAAAGATCTAGCGACAAAACATTCTGAGTTATGGCACATTATAATTACCTGCATTTTAATAACCCTTCCTATCTTTATTGCTAGATATAAATTTTTTTGCTCCCATTTTTTTTCCTTGAGAATCTTAAATATATTACTCCATTTTTCAGTCATAAAGTATTGTTGAAAAGTCTGATGTAATTTTATTTTATTTTCCTCAAAAATCATACATTCTTTTTATCTAGACAGTCAAAAGCTTTTTCTGGATTTTTCTTTAAAGTTTGGTAATTTAACGAACTTATGTTATAGTCTTTCTTAAGGCTTTCTATATACTCTTTCAATATGTTGTTTCAAATCCATCTTTTTATTTTTCAGGACAAGACACATTTTCTTCCCCTATAGATTATTTGTAGGTTTCTGGTTTGGCAATCTTTGTTTTGTTTTGTTTGTTCTAAAATAAGAAAATTTATGAATAAAGTAAGTTTTGTGATTTTATTAGTAATATATTGATAATATATTGATAACATAATAAAATAATCCTGTTTTGCATAAATAATACTATCCCCTGTAAAACACACATCCATAAATATTAAATAAATGCTAAGTCTTTCATAAATATGCTAACAAGATATCCAGGGTAAAACTGCAAAGCCTCAAGAGTTTGGGGGATTGGGAAACTTTGAGCTGTACCATCACCTGCCCTTCTCATAGTCCTCGATCTGCAAATCTGCCTCTTGCACGCATTTGTGATTAGTCCCACTTGTCTCAGTTGGAGCCACCTTAGTGCATTCACCCAAGAGCTATGAGACAACCTGACTGCTTCACCTCTTTCTTGTAAACCTCTGTGTGCTGTACTGCATATTATAACCTCTCTTCCTGGAGGAAGCAGGCATGCACATGATTCCTGGGAGTGAAGAACAGTGTGCAAATGATAAAATGAACTGACAAAACTGAAGGTTCACACGTGAACAGAAAAAAACGCAAACTTGGATTCAGGCTTAAAAAACGTTCTCCAGATCACTGTGTACTTCAGGCTTAGTCAGCAGTCTTCTTGCTTTATGTTTCACATGGTTGGATTTGTCTAGGTAAATTAGGCCCTTGATTATTTATAGTCTTAAATTATTCATGTTTGTGTCTCTTAATTTTTTCCAGGTGAATTAAAAAAAAAAGCAAGCACAGCATTTTGGCCAAGGTGGGCAGTCCCGTCGCGGCTGTCCCCATTCGGTCATGCGATGTGAATGCTCACCATGCTTTGTCAGGCAACGCCTGCCGACCAGAAAGTCAGGCTGAGAGGGGGTCATGACTCGGTCAGAACTAGGACTTCTGAAAATAATACGAGAAAACTCCCAACACATGTTAGAAAGCCATTTACCACCGGCACTGATGGGAGCCTGCCTTTCACCGTCACCCCAGGGAACCTGCCTGCATGAGGGCGAACCCAGTCTCCCTGTGCATCCGCAGCTGCCCTTGCACCCGGGAATCAGGCAGGCGGTCACCCAAAGAGGCTAACTTCACGGCGCCTCCTAGCGCCTCCCCGCCCGGGAAGCCGGCTGCTCCCTGACGGCAGGGCGCCCTGCGGCTGCTGCGCCTGGGGCGCACGTTCCCTACCGTAACCCACCGCCCCGGGGCTAAAACAGGGCAATATCCCAACGTACTGCACAATCACTACATGGCAGCATTTACGCCGAGTTAGCTCATTTAATCCTTAAACATCCTATAAGACAGAAAATATTATTCCCAATTTACCAGCGTGGACAGTGGGATCCCAAGGTCAACTCATCTTCTAAGTGTCAGAAGTTAATGGGTTCGGAACCCAGACTAATAATCACTGTGCTGAGATGCTCCCTCAGGGAAGTCCGCAGCATGTGCCAGAGCCCTTCTTACTCGTGGCTCTCAGAAGCTGCCCCACTGAAGCCCAAGCCACCAGGCGCCCCACCACGTCCCCTCCCTTAAGGTCACCATCTCCTTGTCACTTGCCCTCCTTTACTGCGTGCTAGATGCTGGTATTCTCTTCACCAGCATTCATGTCATCCCTGGGATTCCGTATCTCTGTGAAAGACCAATTCCAGACCCTTTCAGGAGCCATTCGACAGCACAGCCATTCCCGAGCTCCAGTCCCCAGCCTCTCACTGTTACCCCTCCCTTCCAAGCCAGCTTGCCACCCTAATCCACCAGAAAACCCCACGATCCCTTGCACACCACCAGTGTGTGGAGCTTGCCACTCTGACTTCTCACCACCTGAATCCCTAAGGACCTGGGGCACTAGCTGGGACCCTATGAGAGTTTCCCAGTCAATTCCCCATTCCGTTTCTCAGGCTAATTATCTCATTACTGTGCTCCTTATTGAGATTGTCCACCCCGACTCTCTTTTCTCTCCTTCACGTCACGGCTGTGCTTCTTACTTCCCTGGGGAAATAGAAGCCCTCAGTAGAGTTCCTGATCTCCCCACAGCCACATCATGAGCGGGGCTGTCTTTATATTTCCTTACTTTCCTTCCTGACTGTTAAAGATGTATTATGCACTCACCCTCCTCTCATCTAAGGCCCGCCCCTGTGCTCGTGCAGGCCTCCCACCTCCCTTGGCCGTGGTACCAGGGCCTCTGTCCCAGGAGCCACTGAGGCCGCTCCTATCAGGGTCCCATCAACCATCTTCCCTGTCCCAGTGGGTACCTCTTAGTCCACATTTGACCCCGCTTCTCTGCAGCTCTAGCAATAGCCAATCAGTGTTCTCTTTTAAAGCACTTTCCAGACCCCCTGCTCTGCTGATTTTCCTTTCTTCAAACTTTCTAAGTCTCATTTTCTGGACTTTAAGTTAAAAAGACATATTATGAAGAAGAGGGAAAGAATCCTAAAGTATTCCAAAAGTCACATCAATATTACACACCCTCTTCTGATTGATGTTTTTTATTAAGACAGCTATTTTTAAGAGGCCAGGCTAGAGATGAGCATTTTCACTGAAATGCCATATGTACCAAAATGTCTTATGTACCAAAACGGGAGTTTGGTACATGTTTCCATGTTTCCCCATTGTTAGCAATGAATTTATGCATCACCCATGAACTCAAGATATATATAAAATTTCCCAGAGATGTCATTACCTTGTTGTCAGACATATAATGGTCAGTTCCAGAATGAGTAGAGGAGAAAAATTTGGAACCATTTTCGTGAGGCTGCAGCCAAACAAAATGCCATCACTCTTTAGAGAACCACAGAAAACGACATCTTCCACGTACTTAAGCTTCCAAGAATTTAAGTCAAAGTCCATGGGAATATGCAGGGTCTGGCTGCAAGGGGGGTGCAGAAGAAATGTGAAATGGATGTGCGCTCATTCAGGATCCTAGAAAAGGGGCAAAACTTGCTCCACCTTCACTGAAAGGCACCTTCCCTATTGCAAAGTTCATTTTCAAGAGTCTGTACTCAAGTCTGATATGCATGATTGAAGACTCCTTTGAAGCACAATGGATAAAACCCACGCTCCCAAGGCCAAGAAAGTCTTTAAAAAAAATCTACGAAAGAGTTTGCAGTTAAGATGGCAGGCAGCATTTAAAAATTATGTTTGATTTTGAAAAGTTATAACTTAAAGAGACTCTTCCTTCTCTCTTACTCTTCCATGAACTTGAGCATTTCTCCTGGGTGCTGGCCTCACACGGAAGCTGCCGGTAGGGCAAGAGACCTTGTGTCTGCAGCTTTATTTGCCGCCCCCATGCTGAACAATGTGGCTGTGTGTTAAATCCACGATAACAGCTCATTCCCAAGACACATTCATGAGCCAAACCAAGCAAGGAGGAGCATGTATTCATGCTGTAAATGGCTCCAGGCAGATTGCTCCTGAGCAACGTACCAAGGTCAGCCGTCATTGCTAACATTTTCTGCTTTCTGGGAAAAGTTCATTGCGATACTAAGTGCTTTTTAAATTACACAAAGAGTTGTCCAGCTGTTGCAGTCAGAACTGGGCCTGCTCAGATTCTCTTGCACGAGCTGGTACAAGGCCATGCTGCTTATATAGAGCCTAAAATTTAGAGGCAGCTACCGCATTAGGCTATAATGACAGATGTGTGTCTAACTGCCCTATTTGAACTGATGTTAAACTTGCCTGGCAACTGCAGCATTTTCTATTTATACCATGTATGTTCCTTGCTTTTTCCACTACCTCCCCCCCCCCACCCCCAAGGCTTAGCTAATTGGGTCAACATCATTGCTCTGGAAACCTTTAAACTGCCTCTATTAAATAGTTTCATCCAACTAGTTGAGAGAGGTGGGTCATTTTAGATAATGTGCATATATCCAAATATGGACAAAATTGATCAAACTTTAAGAAAAGATTGCAATGTCCATGTCTTAAGAAATCATTCCTTTCTGCAAAGTGAAAAATGTTTCCTCCAATTTTTGTTGAAGTTTGAAAATCTTGGCTACCCTGTTTAATTTTGTGAATCCATCAAGAATCGTTTTTTGTGGGTGGTTTAGAGTGATCAATCATCCCCTCAACATTTCCTGAACATCCTCGTATCGATTCTTTCCTCTCTGATGTGCAATTCATCACTCTCATAGCTCATAAGTAGATGTTGTGTACTTGACAGGGGCTAAGGGAGCAGATCCTAAAAGTTCTCATCACAAGGAAAAAAGTTCTTGTGATATGGATACAAACTGAAAATAATTTTAAATAAATTTGAATTTTCATTTTTAATTTCTTTGATTTAATACTAGCTCCACATTTCACATTACAGGTGACTTTCAAAGAAGAGAAAATGATATAAAATAAACACAATAATATTTTTAAAGAATCTATTTTTCACACAATTGGGTACTTTTAACAAGATTCTAATGAAGTTTCTTGAACTGTTTTTTGAAACTTAAAATGCCAAGAGATGATAATAAGATACTATGGGGAGAGGTGTTTTCCATGACTGAATAGCATGGGAAAACCACATGTCCTATAGATTCAGTGTCTGTAAGTATTAAATACTCTCATTTAATCTATAGAGAAAACAAACTGATCCTAAAGCAATTGACAGTAGAACTTTTTCTTAGAAAACCTATTAATATCTATGAAGATACAATTTGGCCAAAAATCCAGTGGGATAGAAACATTGCCACCCTGGGGGGAAAATCCTGGGGCAAAATAACTTTGAAACCTAAATCAGACAAAGGGAGAAATAAAGTGGGAACACGCATTTATTGGTTACAAGCAGTTGTCCCCTTCTGCTTGCCCGTGTCTCTCACGACCCAGCTGCAGAAGAAGAGACCCCACCCAGCCTCTCTGGTCCGGATATGTCCTCACTCGCTCCCCTTGTAATTAGCTATTGAGGTGGAGATGGACTACTTCTCTCCACCACTTGGAAGCACCTGCTGATATGGTGGTGCACGAAGGCCAGCCAGGCGAGAGATTCTGGAAATACGGCAATATTACCCACAAAATAAACAGTATGTTCTTTTTTGTTTTAATTCACTAATAAAACAATTAATTTCTAATGACCTATTACTAAACTGAGGGAGATTTATAGAAATGTATTTCTTCAGACACTAATGGTAATAATTCCAAAGTCATTTGAAATAGCCCTGAGGAAGTACATTCATTACCAGATGACCGACCGACACTCTCACCAGTAAACATTACCTGTATAAAGTAGAAAAGAATCTAAAATAATGTACCGTTAGTGCATCAGACAGCTATCTCCTACTCATTTATTTTACACACCAGATAATTTTAGTTTCTCTAACATTAATCATGTATATACCAATCCCTTTGTAAGATGTATTGGACTTGAAGCAACTACAATGATTTTCATTAAAAACAAGGCTTGCCATCCAGGAGTCCAGGTGTTTCTGAGCCTGCCATCACATGATCAGGCTGGACCCCTACAGATGCCATGGAGACCTGCTCTGAGGGTCAGAACCCTCCTGTCTGGAGCCAGTCCATGACTCCTTGGGCTTCACCCACATGCCTCCTTCCTTAGACCCAGTGGACAGGGGAGCCCAGTGTGAAATCCATGTGTTTTGGAGGCTTGGGTCACATCAAGATTTCTGCTTTACCCACCGCCATCTCCTGCCCCAGCTCCATTCACCCCCAGCCTCTGTGAGCATTCATGTGTTCCTCTGACGACTTTCCCTTCACCCTTGTTGGGACAGTCTTCCCCTCACAGAGTCACTTGTTACCTCTGAATTATGCAAGGGATCCAATCTTACTTTAACACTAATACCTAACTATTTTTTACATTTAATCTTTGAGTCATTTCACTGGAGTTTGAAAAAGAACAAGATGCAACCACACATGCCCATAACATCTTGAGCTAGAAAACATGTTCCATTTAATAGTTGTTTTTATTTGTTTTTGGTTTTACAAATGAATTATTTAGCTTTGTTTATTCCCAGGAAGTGAGACTAGTCCCAGCTACCAAATACCTTGCATCTGTTAGCAAAGAAACCAAGGTCTATATTCACATTCTACTATGAAGTTTAAGAGCTAAGGTGTGAATCACCTTGAAGATCCTAAAAATATATAAACGGTTTACCAGGGATGGGTGTTTACCTTAGCAGGACTCTACAATAGCCATAATAAATACTATAGAATAAATCACCAATACGCTATGACGGCCATGACAAATCTTAACACTGAGAAATGTGTGATAGGCTTCCACACTTCTCCCCTCCTGCCCTATCCATGTTGAACAACTGTTCAATAGCTTAGTGAGCATTGCTCAGGCGTTTCTCTACTTCTCATTTCTGTATATTTACCACAGATTTTTTGTTTGTGTTTTAATTACATTCTGGCCTACAAATAGCTGGGTGCAAGGTTGGAGACTGCAAAAGCCTTACTATCTCTCTACAGCTTGTCCTTACTTATGTATTGGGGGTTTTATTGCGGTCATCGGTGCAAGCACTCTTTATGACTCAGACTGCTGTGCGTCATTTCTTTGGATAAGTTATTTTACTATTTATGGTTGTTTAGACCATTCTCAGTAGTTAAAAAATTTTCTTCAAAGACCATCTTTTTTTTTCACCTTTGTGAGAATACGTTTATTGGATAGAATCATATAAGTGAAATTTTTTATTAACCAGCACGCACATTTTATTTGATGTGATTGAAGAGTGGCTGCCCCAAATGAATATGCTGCCCACACCCCATCAACAGGGGATGTCAGGGTCCCCACGTGCCCGCCCCCACTGCATGCCACCCCACACCCCATAAGCAGGGGATGTCTGGGTCCCACGCACGTGCCCCCAGTGCATGCAGCCCCACACCCCAACAGCAGGGGATGTCTGGGTCCCCACATGCCTGCCCCCACTGCATGCCACCCCACAACCCATCAGCAGTGGATGTCTGGGTCCCCACACACCCACCCCCACTGCATGCCACATCTAGTTTACTTCTGTGTCAGTCACAACAGTGTTACAGTGACACAAAATTAAAAATACGTAACTTGTAAATCATATGACTTATCACAACGAAAATTTTGTCTCACCCAAATTTTCTCTCCTAACCTGGTCGCTAAGCCATCTGGAGCCTCTACGCTTGGAGGCTGCTGCAGAGAAGAGAGGCCAGTCCTGAATGTCCATCTCCAACAGCCCCACCCATCGCATTGCACCTGCCTGCCCTGTGGGCACTGGGCCCTAAGCACCTGCCCCACCTAATCTCAAAGGTCAGAAAGAAACATAATTCTTTTATGTGCCAAGAAAGACTCCCCTCACTGCTGTGCAGGTGAATGCTGGGGTCACTGCCTTCCTGTCTCCAGTCCAACATGTGGAAAATGGTAGCTCGCTATGGCTTTAGTGTTCCTTTATTGTGATCTTCCCACTGTGTCATTGCTTTTTTAATAAAGTGTTTTTTAATTTGCATTATTAATTTATGGGAGCTCATAATGTGCATCATACAATAACTTACCTTTCCACGCATGACAAATGTATATAATATATTGGGTTCCTGCTCTTAATCACAATAACAGTTTTGGTGCCAGAATCCCCACCCGCCATGAAAATCCTTAGTTAAAGTCAATGACACACCACCCCACTCGGGTCCTTTACATTGACCTCTTTCAAGCTACGAGGCTAACAGACACAGCCTTCAAGCACCACGGCCCATGTGTAGAAGGAAAGATGCGCTGCTGTGCACCTCGGCCTAGCTCCTGGGCTACTTCTCTAAGCTTCCCACTGGCATATCTTTCTTTTGTAACCAAAGCTTCGCATTTGTGGCATGGGGCCCATGAGGGGGACTGTCCTTCTAAGATGTAAATAGCACAATAAGAGGCCTAACCAAGAAAACCAGGCCTGAAGGCCCAAAGACAAGAAGGGTGCCATGGACACAGCTTCTGAACCAGCAGGAGGGGCCGTCAGCAGTCAAGCTAACACCCCAAAGCATCCACCAGTCATGCAATTGCACACAGAGGGAACCTGTCCCACTGCAGGAAATTAGCAAAATTGGCCTGTAAGTCAATAAGCCAGACTCAAAATGCAGGATCAAGCCGCCAGAGAGTGGGGGAAGTTTCACAAGCCTGAGTGACCCCTAAACACAGCAGTGGAAACTGCCAACTATGCTTTTAAGTGCCTTCTCCTTTCAGGAAAACCTTTCTGTGAAGCAAGAAGTCCTGGTGCCCTTCTCAATGAGGGTTTCTGTCCTTTGAAAGCAAGAATGGATAGTAGAGGAGGAGGCCCTGAAAGGGAAACTCCTTGCCACAGCTGTCACAGCCAGTGCGACACAGCCGTTCCTCCTGCAGGACAAGTGCCAACGAAACTACGCCTGCGGGGGGCCTGAGCAGATGGTGACGGTGGGGCAGTGAGTAAACACACTTCCCACACACTGTAGCCATTGCTGCATTATCACCATTTCTGCTGTGAAACACATTTCTCCAGGCTTGAAATCACATTAGCTGTCAGGTCGATTCCAGGCTGGACTTGGAACATGGAACATGGCTGGGAGCAATGGTTTTAGGCCAGGTGTCAAAAGAATCCGGGTTACACAGTTCTAAGCAAACTAGAAGTCCAGTAGCCTTATAATTAACCTAGTAATTTAATTTTGTAAGCACTTTCTATTGTTAAGCCGTCTTTTTCAAGACATTAACCAGGGCCTTGAATTTATAATCTTTGCCCTATTTTTACTCACTGTCCATCATATTCCTTGGTGCCAGAAGTCTCCTTACATGGGAATCAAAATTTAAACATAAAAGACTGGATCCAAAATTACTGAGATTAGGGCATATGAAACTAATTTAACATAGAATTTCCCACATATTCAAGTGGTCTTTTTTTCAGTAACATTGCACACTGATAGTTTGCAGATCACTTTTTCCTTCCATGTATCAGTGTCTCCTAAGCATAACCTGGAGGCCCTGATGCCCTGGGGACAGATGCATGGTCCTGAGCAGAGCAGGAGGGCCTCTGAGATCTGGTCCCCATCATTCCCAGCCGGCCACACTGTCACAGCAGCTGGGCAGTGGATAATGGGCACTAAGTGGGCCTGCCTGTTGTCATTATTCTCCACCAGGTCACAAATCCTATTGACTTCAGGGACCATCAGGGTGACATAAATACATGAAATACAATGGGGAGTACGTAGATGGAAGAAGAATTATACCAGGGTAGGCCTTTCCTGACTAAAGACATTCTTCCCATTTAAATATGTTCGTAGAGGGCCAGTTAAAATAATAAAATACTCACAAAAGTTTCTGAATTACATCTGTTAGAATGAGTACAGCTCAAGAGGAGGCTGAGTGTATAGAAAGGGCTGTGATCACAGTATATCTGTGCTTCCAGCTCACCCCCACCCACCAGAAGGGACAGCAGAAGGTCTAGGGAGGCTAGCAGACAAGCAGAGCCCACGGACATGGGATGGGAGGGAGAAAAGCTGGATGTGGGCCACTGGCCTCTCTCTGGGCCTCCAGAAATGTCTGTGATGCCCTCCTGTGGTCTCTGTTCTAGCTCAGTGCCTTAACAATTTCTCCACAAAAAAAAAAACCCAAAAAACAAAAGGCCTTTAACCTAAACTATGTGTGCTAATGATAGAAGTTTCATACACGATCTAAGGCCTAATGAAATGTGGGAAAATGCCACCAGAGTTGTGGAGACGACGCTATGGAGATGAGTCCCTACAGGAGCTCCATGTGAAAGCAGATGCGATCCCAGAATTCAGCGGCCCTGGGGTCAGAAAAGAACACAGGGGCCCTTTAATGCCATCTCACTTTTACAGCTAGAATAACTGAGATCCAAGAGAGAATTGTGTCCTTTTCACAATACACACAGATTCCAAAAGCAGAGCCAGAGTTCGAATTCAAGGATTTTGATTCCTAATCTAATCCCGGCTCCTTCTCCCACACATGGTCTCTTGCTCAAAGCAAATCTTTCAACAGTAAACTATTCTGATGATGGCAGGTAGACAGGGAGTAAAAGCCACCTTGCAGAATAGGAAAAGCCACTCGGGGGATGGGGAGGAAACCAGGAAACTTTCCCATGCTAATGAGGGGAACCAATAAAACCTTGAGTGGGTCAGGGTATAATAAGTCTATAATAAATGTCACTCTATCAAAAATAATAAATCTAGTAATTCAGATAGAGAAAATATGTACTTGGCATAACTTGTCTACTTTCTTTATCAAAATTCCAAATCAAGCAATGATGTATTCAAGTTAGTGTTTTGAAAAATTCACTAGGATGTGCCCTGTAGAAGCATTAGGAGTAGGTAAAACATAAATTAATTAGAGGTAATAATTGAAAGGCCAATAGCTTTTGTACAGAGACAAATTTTCTACATTTTCAGTAAAATGTAGCTTATTTCCAAGGACTTTTATTGAAATAAATACTGATGACTTGTTTCCCTCACTTTGAAAAATTTTGTGTAATTTTGCTTACACTCTCTGCTTTCTCTCCTACTTTTGATGATGATGTAATATATACATACATCCTCTACAGAGTATTTCTTATTTTTAATGGATGTCCCAAACTGGCCCACAGTACTTGCATACCATGTCTGGTTCCATGACATCCAGCCTCCAGATGCCCCATACCCACCTCCTTTAGTTAACCCTGTGTGGTTGGCATCTGTCCCTGATGGGGCCTCCTGCAACGGTGCTCCATTCTCAGCAGGTTCTAGGCTGCTGCCTGGCTAAAATGCACACTACCCATGAGGGCCTTACTACCACCTTTAAAATGCCTGTTGTCTACAAAATCACATCCCTTAGCACAGATTCTAGGCTCTATGTAATCTGCACCCACCCTGAGTGGGCTGCCTTTTCTACAGACACAACATTCCCCAATGGTACACTTGCCATTTTCCTAAAGCCACAGTAAGTGATGTGCATGCTTACCTCATATTTTATCTGTGTCCATGAATGTTCTTCTCTCCATGGGTCACTCCCTAGTCTGTTTACCCTTCATAGTCCAAGCCAACTGGTACTTCCTTGATAAATACTACCACAATTAACACATCCATTACTTTCTTCACACCCCAAAAGACTAAAAATTGATATTTCCTCAATTTACAGCAGTCCAATAAAGTTTCATCAACCCTGCAAACCTGAATGAAACTTACAATATTTTCATGATCATAATATGTAATATATATTCATAATCATAATATGCAATTTAGAATACATAACCATTATACATGTATTCATAATCATATAGTGTCTCATCATAAAGTTAGCATTCAATCAAAATCAGATTCCACTATGTCTGTTCTTCCAATTACAATAATCTTCCCAGTATTACCTGTTATAAGGGTTTTCTTTCCTAGGTCATAATTGTCATATCACTCCTTGACTAATACAGATATAATGATATTTCTATGTCACAACGATTTGAGAATCTTCAAAAAATATGTCTTTCTCCCCCACTGCTTCTTGAAGGGAGGTATTGCAAATCATTTGTCACTTCTATCAACAATGAGCACACAGTAAATACTCAAACTGTGAAGGTGAAGTGAAGAACTGTATAGTAGAGAAATTAGTAAAATAACATAAAATCCAAACTCTCCTTATCAAAAAGGTTTCATATTTAATTGATTCTATGAATGTATATTACCTATATTTCAAGTTCAAAAATGGAATATGTACACAAAAATAGACTATCATGGATATGCCTTCACAGATGGGTCTAGGGGGCAGGGTATCTGGGTAGATGAGCAGTAAGAACAGTCTTTTCATCATGAATCTTTTCTCTTATGGCTGAAGCCATGAGTTTATTAGTTTTTCAGTATGACCATATTCACAGGACTGAATGTCTTCTATCCACTTCCATCTCCCCAGAGACACGTGTGATGGACTAGGCTTCAGGAGGGGTCACCACATGCACACATGTGTCTGTCCTGATAGGCAGCGCAGCCTCACACAGAAGAAACAAAAAGATGGTGTGAGAAGTGGAATTTCATTCAAAATCCAATGAGTATAGTTGGATATTTGCCTTAAAATACACCCTCTCTTCTAACACATTGTCTTTCACCAGAACAGTCATCTTTAGAAAGTGGGGTTGGCTATGCCTCTAGATTAGTCTGGAACAGTAGGATATGACCTTGTCAACCTGCTGTAACACCATGATCATGTATCAGAAAGGGAGGCTCCCAGGGAAGAGACTTGTAGGTATTCCAGAAAAACAAAAGCTGCAGATAAAGGTCCTCATAGAGGGTCATACACATTATGCCCAGTAGTTTGATATTACACTGCAGAAACAGGAATCAGCCAGAAAATGGTTGGATGGAATTGCAACGGCAGATTTTTGTTCTCGATTAACCCCTTGAGTAGCTCAGAGGGTGTGCGATCTAGACGCCTGGTCTCAACCCCAGGAGACCATTTAAGGGACTGTCCAAATAATCCAAACCAAAGATGAGAGTCTACCCAGGCTGTTTTATTGAGGATGGAAAACCAGATACTGATGAAAAAAGTGTTTATGGAGTCAAATGAATAGCACATGGCAATGTGATGAAACATGGAAAATGAGGAGGGAGGAAAAACCAAAGACAACCACGTTTATAGCATGGGTGCCCAGGTCCGTGGAAATGAGAAGACCCGGCTAGAGCTCAGAACAAACAGGGGAGTTAGGTGGAAGAGGACAGCAAAGCATCTCTCTGGGAAACATCTGACTTTCATGAAACATGGCATCTATTCAAAACGGATGAAGAGAGAATTCCTGTGACTTGACAATTGTGTGCCTTTGAGCAAAAGCACACTTAATGACAGAGAATGAACTAGTTGTAATTGTTCCTGTGTTGTCCAAAGAATCATGAAACAAAGGGACCCATCAGGCCCCTCACCCTGACTCAAAGTAGCTCTGAAATTAAATAATAATGTCAGCAAATGTTTGTTATGTATTGCTTTGTGCTTTACTGGGATTTGGGGGAATACAGGGGATGTAACTGAGTAAAATATCAAGCAGATAAAATTCTATGTTCTCCTTTTCAACATATGTCTGGCCTTAAAACTTGTTGGTATATAACAGATGTTATAACTTTAGGCTTTTATAGGTTGAAAGAATCCTTCTGTGACTAAATGATTGTCAGCATATCAAAAAAGCCAGTGGGTGGCTGTAAGTCCAGTTTGTATCTCCACACTTTTCCCAGTGCTGGTCTGGTGGCCTCAAGCCTCAGGAGTTATGCTAGTGGAAGAACAGAGTGGGAGGGCGTCGTACACTCAAGAGGCAAGAGGGGAAACTGAATATTGCCTCTGGTAACCAGTGATTCTAACACATAATGTAACACTTTCCGATCTCATTTAACGTTAAAGAGATTGAGAACATCTCGTTTCTTCTAACAGGAGTGGATGGGCACAGATGAGCACTGTCTCAGACATTTCATGCGGCAGCCTCCTCGACCCACATCGTTTGCATGTTCTTGTCCTGTTGCTCATATATTTTACAAAATGTCCAGAGGAACGCACCACCAAATAAAGAGTTGCTTCAGGCAAAGGCTACTCTACCAGCTTCTGATTTTATGGGCACTATTAATATCTCAAAGCCCCAATGGGTCCATTTCCTGAGCTCTTCAGAATAAACAAATGTTCCATTGTTATAGCACTCGGAGTATCCTTGGACAACTTTGTGATTCTCTTTCTCCCTTTATTCTAATTCAAGCCTCCAAAGCCCCACCAACCAATACTATTTAAATAAACATCCTTATTAAGTCCCTTATAAATATACACAATGCACTTCAAATATGGTTGTTCACCTCAAGTGCAGTGTCTTACCAATTCTTAGAGATTAATTTTTGTGATTTTTCATATTTCCTCAGAAAAAATCTATTAACCAATCGTTACACTACTATTATTTTAGAACTTTCATCTACTTTGATGAGAGAAGAGTACAGAGTACATTTTCAAACTAATGTGGTGTTGACTCCCTCTTCCTGGAGTGTAAGCCCTTCAGTCCACTACTGAGGGAATCCAGGATCCCAGGTGTCATACCCACAGAGCTCTGCTTCTTGGAGGATAGAGACTACCCTCAACACAACTTCCAACAGGAAGGGTACAGGGAGATGGAGTCGCATATAGACAAGGTGATGCTCTCTTCATTCCTTGTGCTTGCTACTGTCAGTCCTCACCAAAACTCCCCCAGTGAACAAAAACAGATTTGATGGTATGTTTATCTACTTGTTCTGTTTCATTTTGTATTGTTTAGTACAGCCACAGGAAAAAAACTAACAAACAAACAGGGGCCAAGGCAGACACATTGGCTGTGGTTCTGAATGGCTGGTCTTCCTGAATCTTTCCCTTACCCAACTCACAGCTTGAAATTGCTGGTGCCTCCTTACTTCTCTCGTGAATAACAATATTTCTTTAGCCAAAATGACAGGAATGCTTAGCAAGACACTTTCCCATCCATCTGCCAAGCTTCTTGACTTTTATTACCTGTATTGCCCAATATCAAACTTGTTTAAAACATTCTGTGAACCACAGAGTGTTGTCCATAGCTGTTCCCTAACTTTTAGACACATGCATGACTCGATTAGGAAAAGTATGCACACCAATCAAGTACCAGCAAGATAAATGTTGTAAGGTGGCCTATGCTGAATTCGCTCCATGGGACCCAGCCACATCATTGGAGGAAACAGTGCTATGCAAGAAGCCAGTCTGGTCCATGGCAGGCCCACCGTGGATCTTGAAAATGTTTGAATAACTCTCTAAAGCACTTTTTAAGGAGCTCTAGGTAGCCAGGCATATTGTGAGGATTTTAAAGCTTATTTTCTCAGAAGCAAGAAATGAATATGTGCCATGAGCACAGACTAAAACCACGGTGAATGGAATCAGCTCTAAACAGACTGCCTGAGTTTTCACCTCCTGGAGAACAGGTAAAAGAAAGAAAGAAATGCTACAAAGCTGGCTTGAGAGACTCTCGTATTATTCCCTGGCATCTTTTGTAGGGAGCTCTTATTTTGTTTGGGAGAAATTATACAGAGGCGTGGCTACTTGCCACGGTTCTTCTTGAGTCTTACAGACTATTATAAACAGAAAAACAACAACAACAGTGATTCCCAACCCCACTAGCTGTGCCAGAAGTGTAATGAAGTGGACGTGTTGCCAAACTCTGTATCTCTGCTATACCAGTAATTTTTATGAAAGTCTTCTGTTGATAAATGGTGGTTTTCCTGGTTATTTGTCCTTTCAACACAACTTTTCACCAAAATAATTGGATAAACTAAGTTATTTAGTACCTGAAAACTTGGACCATCTATAAATGGCTTGCTATTGAAATCTGCCAGTGTGCAGACATCATATTAGGGAACAGGTCTTGGTCCAGATTAAAACCAGGTCTCTACCCCCTGGGGAAGAAACATATACCAAACTCATTTTTAAAACAAATGCAATATAATGCTAAATTGGATTTGTAATAACTTTTCACATGGATTTATGAGCTGGCTAACAGATGGGATAATAACATTGTAAGTATTTTGTTTTAAAGTATTCAGTGTCCCACACGTTAATACAGTAGCAAACTACATATATATATATAACACACCATGCTTGGGAAGCAATGAC
Organism: Smutsia gigantea; assembly: GCA_032199065.1. Classification (NCBI taxonomy): domain Eukaryota; kingdom Metazoa; phylum Chordata; class Mammalia; order Pholidota; family Manidae; genus Smutsia; species Smutsia gigantea. The sequence goes on along the minus strand of JAVSCE010004927.1, from coordinate 83,252 downwards.
ACCAAAATATTTTTATATACTTAAACCCTGAACAGTATTAATTTTAACATATACTTATTTAAACCCTGCCAGCCTCCGTCTTCCCAAATAGGCTTCCAGACATCAAGGAGTCCCTACTTCCCATCATGCTTTTCTTTGCTGTCCTCTCTTAAGTAATGCCTGCTGCGCCTGCTGGGCCTGCTGTCCCGCCTCAGGACTTTGGGTCATAGTGTTTTAGCCTTTCAGAAAACCTCACTTCCGCTTAGCAACCTGCTCAGCTGCTTTTTATGATTTAAAAACTTGCATAAACCCCACGACCACCCAAGTCTGAAAAGCTGCCAATCAGACTTCCTTCCTCTTCACTTTATCTCATTTATTTCCCATGTATGAGGTAGGACAGCAATCTTATACTACCTCTTATTTCTTCCTCTTGAGCTGTATACAATTCCTTTTCTCATCTTTTTTCTGAAATATTATTTCATTCCATTTCATGATCTCCATGAAACAGAATCTCTGTGTCCTTAACTCCATTCAGCCATCCACATGAGATTGCAGACGTTCTTGCAGATCCGTGTCCCAATGAACACCTGTGCTTTGCCTTGAAATACGGAATATTTCTACTAAAATTTTGAGTCTGGTGTTTTTCGACAGAAGTTCAAACAAAGCTACTTTAACCAAAATGTCAACAAACCTCAATTTTGTTGTTGTTAACACATCATCATTGCTTCTATGAGGTTAGCTAAAACGTGTCATATTTATGCAATAATACCCTATTTGGTTGACATATTATGTCTTTGAAGCATTTTTCAAAAATATCTCTTGTCTTACTATAGGGGAATCATTTTGGGAGATGGGACTTGTAAGAACACATCCAAATGGACAGGGTAAGCATGGAGCTATAATATTAGAACTCACACACTGACTCACATAAGTAACAAGTCTCCAAGTAAGCTGATGCCAGGCTCCACTATAATACTAGCAAATGGTTTTTAATGTCTTACAATATTGACAGTAACAAAAACTAGTGGCCAAGCTATATCTGGAGAAGACAGTAAAATTTAAAACTTAACAAGTTTTTAAGAGTTGCAAATTGTTCTTAATAAACAAGGACAAGGAAATACAGTGACACAACAAAACTACATGACAATTTTGAGGCAGCACCAATCACACAGGAAAGCTTTTTGTTCTACTCTCTATACTGTGGCAAATATACTTTATATTTAAACCATAGGATAACTAAGAAATTAATTCAAATAGATGTTTCAGTTATTCATATTAATGTTAAAACTCAGTACTTACTGAAATTTTAGTATGTCCCAAATACTTTCTTTCAGATTTCCTGCAAATTATCTCATTTAATTTTTCCTAAATTTTGTAAAAAAGAGTTGTACCCATTAGTCCAATTCTATAAATAGCAAACCTGAGCCCCAGGTAATGGAGCTTGATTAACCTGCAGATGGCCTCACTTTATAACACCTGTGCCCAATCATCAAGATCTATGCGATTCACAGGGCTTTCTTTATAATGTTAAAGACAATGAATTATTAAGTGTATAAAGTCATTCAGAGCTGAGACTGACAGAGAATGCATCTGTATTATGTAATACACTTTTAATGGTCTTAGCTGCCTTATGTATTTCTGTCCAATAAAAACAATTCTACAAAATCTTACCAAATGAGACAGGATGTAATAGTGAAGGTTGTGCTTTTTACATTAATCCTTATTGCAGTCATCATGGTTTTGCTTTTGTCAAGAAACTTTATTTTACTGGTGAGGCACTCTCTTCACCTGTCCTTATGGAATTATGCATTAGAGGTTGCTTTACAAACAAATTGGGGAAAAGTAGCTGAGTGGCACATTTAACATGGAAGGAAAAGGTGAGTTCTAGGTTTCAAACTTTTGTTAAGTAAATGTGAAAGGCAGACCTGAGGAGAGGGGCCACACACACTTAACCATGGTCTGTGTTGGCTTCATCCAGCATGAGAGCCCATAGGAATTAAGTCACTCTCTCCCACATGGAATAAAAATCGGTAAATGTGACATTGAGCTTTGTTACTTAATATTTAAGGAGCTCATTCTCTTATAAAAAAGAAGAAACACATTGAAATCTATTCAGTAGATTCTGCAAGTCACAATTGCTGTCACAAAAGCGATGCTTATGTTGTGTTAGCCTTTCCTTCCTCACACGCAAGATTCACAAATGTCAGATCCAACAAGGAAAAAGTCAGATCTAAATTTCCTTAGACTCTTCCAAGACCAAAATAATACACTGGTCCTACATTTACGAAGTCCTATTTTTCCTTGTGAGTATCCTGCTCTACTGTTTCTCTTTGCATATGGAGTGGGCCGCGAAGCTGACATTTTGGAAAATGATCTGATATTAAAGAAGTGCTTTTACCACAATATTAGTAACAGGCAGAATTCTTTAAGTAGAACACAAGCCTTCTTTTCTCTCCTGTCTTATCTGCTATGGATCTTAAGTCTTTGGTAAAGGAGATGCAGACACAGAATTGAGGCAGATTCCAGGAAATGGATGGTGCAAACAGGACCTTGGTAAGAAGTCCTGAAATTTGGCAGAATGTTCAGAGGACTTCAAATGAGCCACAGATTTTTAATTTGGTACATGTATCATTATGACACATACACAAAAGTGAGAGAAGAAAGTGGGAAGCTAATGCTGAAAGGACTGAAACCCCTTTATGCTATCACAGTGAAGATAAATACTCAGGTAGAATAATCTTGTATGAAAATATTTGGAAATGATTGAAATTTTATATGCTGTGATTCCTTAATGTTTAAGAAAGCCAATAGAGCAAAGAGCTAAAGCACAGGGAAGAACTCTAAGGTGAGAGCGATGCGACTCTGGACAAGTTACCTAGAAACAGTTCTGAAAAACTGCTCCTGGTATAAGCACCTTTGCAGAATAAGGCTTCAACTTATAAATACTGACACATGATGGATGGAAAGAATAGGGAAATGACACAGTGAATGGGGGAGGTAGTTACTTGAATTGAGGAACACAGTAAGTAGAAATAACCAAGACGAAAGATGGTGTCATATCACCAGTTTTGTAGTGATCATCTGTTATAATAAGGAAAATTTGACTGTATAATGAAGTAACTAAAATATGATTCATTCAACAAATATTTGTTGAGCACCTGCTTTGCCCCAGAGTAGCTGCTAGGCCATCACTGTGGGTGTTGTGAATATAACGGCAAAGAGGTAACATCCCTGGCCTTAGGAATCACTATTCTGACTTTATACACACACAGGTGCACACATTCTGGACACAAGAAAGACAGTCCGACAGCAGCTCTCCCATGTCCACACTGCCCGCCTCCTTCTATAAGCCCTCGCTCTGGGTTCCACGCCTGTTGGTGCCCTTGCAGAGCACTGGGACGTGTATCTTCCCCTCGGCCCTGCTGCCAACTCTCCTTTTAGAAGGAACATGCCATTTAAATAAAATGATACAACATCACATATTCTTTATTCCCAAGTTGCTTATTTTGATGCTTCTATTGCTTGACTGGACTTTTGTTTCATGAATATTTACTGAGGTACATTTCCGGTGTTGATTCCAGTGACAGGATGTGCGTCTGTCCTTGAGTGATAAGCTGCCTCCTATTTCCAATCACTGCTCACCTGTCCTCAGGACCTGCTATTCATTTATAAGTTATTTCCTGAGCAGGTACCCGTGCCCACTGCAGGTGCTGAGACAGCAGCAGGGAGGTCTGCCTCTGCTCTCAGGGGCCTGCATGGACACAGCGCCATGCTCTCGGCACTAATGGCTCCCGCAAAGATCTCCCAGCCCCACATTGACTTTTCAGTCTTCAAATTTCTTGCTTTATGTCGATTGAATGCCTGAATGATGATTCTTGTGCATTTCCACAGCTTTACTGAGGTGGAATTCAGTGAATGTCTTTCAATCTGCTCATTCGGCATTTTCTTCTCCTGGGGATTTTACAATGCCGTCTCATTTCATATTTTCCTTTGCATATCTGTTTCAGAGACAGCAATTAATCTATGTCAGAAGATCTCATCTATCTTCCTATTATGGTCTCCTTTTTCTTTAATCTTTTTTATTGTCCCTCTGCCTTTACTGTGATTATCTCAATATTTTCTTCTATTTCAGAACTTAATGTTCAGCTGGGTGTATTCTCCTGCTAAGATTTCATGTGTTCTGAAGACTGCTATTTTAGTAGCAGGGTATTTTGCCAGATCACACTCGAGAACCTCCGTCCAGAATCTCTAATTATTCTTACAGACTATGCCAGAATTTTAAATTTTGTGTGACTGCACTTGCAGATTTTTGGAGAACTCATCATCTTCCCTGGCTTAGCAGTAGTTTCAGGGCTAAGCGTTATGTCACCTTTTCTCTGAGGAGACAGCGAGAGGGGCCTGGAGTTCTGATCATGGTGGAATCCGACTCTGCTCCAGGTCCTCCAGGCTCACTCTGTCCACGGAGCCACGGGTCCTATTTCCACAATGGGGAGACCTTTGTAACTGGTGGGTCTCCTCTGGAGGTCTGAAGCTGACTCTTTTGTAAAAAGCCAGTTCCGCTTTTATATGAAAAGAAAACCCTACTTTTGCATATGCACTTTTTACCTATCTCTACAAAACTAACATTTCTACCAACAAACAGAAGAGGAATCAGGTGCAAACCTCCAGTCTGCCTCTTTCTAAGCTTAGAAACATTATTGAAAATACATGTACCAGTCATCACAGTGGACCAAGAGTAGAAATGAGGTGAGAGAACATTTAAGTCCCTTCTGCCTCTACTCGTAAATACCCCAGATCAAGGGCTGACACCTTTATCCAGGTATGGATGCTGAGCAATGAAAACAGAGAAGCCGAAGCTAAAATTAGGTGACCTTAGGTTTCCCGCAAGCTCTGCCTGCCTCCCGAGGGTGACTCTGTGGATGCGCACGGCAGCCTCAGGGAGACGGGAGACCAGGACCTCATCCTGAGGTGGAAATCAGTGTATCCCGGGTAGACTACATTCTAAAGAGATGGAATCAGGACGTCCCTTTAGTCCCATGTAGGCTTCTGCATAAATGCCACTCTGTAAGGGCCAAGTTTTTGCCATGTCCTGTGAATCGTATGGAGACCCTAAACTAGATGGTGCCTTAGTAACCTGGACACTGCTGGTGAACAAGAGATACCTGGAGGACCAACTCGATGCCAGGAAGTGACAGGAGTTGTCACAACAGCAAGGAAAGTCAGCTTTCAAGGACTGCTGCCCAAGCTGAGGGAAAAGCAATGACCAGTGTTGGAACATTTGCTAGGAGATAGATCAGAGACAGGAGGCGTCAGGCCAAACAAGTCAACATTAGCCAGTAATGGATGAAAACAGCACATTCGGGAGACCATATAAGTTGTAAAGGTTTCCAAAATATCCCCTATTCCAGGGATAAAATAAGATCTTTCTTCCAAGAAATTTGATGGATTACTAGGCCTTGTACCTCTGGGTAATGTGTCAACCCAACTACAAAGATTCGGATTTTGAACTTGTCCATTACAGCCTAATGTGTAACACGCCTGAGAGAATGAGGCACTTTACAATGGAGTCCACTAAATCATCTGCAGGCTGTCAGGGAGTCTGTCGGTCGGCCCTAGGAAGGTAATGCGAGTTGGTTTCCTCAGTTTTCAAAACAGGATGTCACATAGGCCTCCTGTGCCTTGGAGTTGGGATCACATACACACTTCCACACTCAGCCAGGAGAGAAGAGCTGCAGGGCAGACATGCCAGGATTGTTCCGTAAGCAGACGGGGGAGGCTACTGGCCAGTGGCCTACTTGAGGGAGCTGATACAGCACAGACTCTGTGGGAGGACACATTGAATCTTTCCTTCTCAAGTTTCCCAAACTCTTTCCCTTTGTTAAGTCTCATGTCCAGTTTTCCAAGGAAAAGATGTGGATCACAGTATCTTGATTCCCTGTAGAAGGGGTTTCAGGAAGCCAAGATTTCAATGTTATGTTCTCCATCATGTCACAGTAATGCATTAAGGAATTCCAATGAAAAAGAATTACTTCCCTTTCTACAGGTCTTAACTGAATACTTAAGAAAATGTCAATCAAAATATCATGACCCATTTTTTTATAGTAGATTTCATGGGCAAGAGAACATTTGTCTCTGTGGCTCAGATTCTGTATTGCTGTGTGTAAAAGCATGCTGGGAACCTGGTGGACCTGGTCCAAACTACAGCTACCCTCTCACTGGTGTGTGACTGTGCTGCCAAAGGGCTTCAGGTCTGGGTGAGTTCACTCTGGATTCAGTGAGACCAAATAATGTCAATGAAACATTGGGGGTAAAAGTTCTTATACTAAGCTTTATTCCCATGGTGGCAGGTGGGGAGTGTTAGAATTATGTCCACATCTGGCAAGTCCAAAATCGGCAATCCACCTCCACATGGAGCATTGGGTGGACGTCTTTATACAGCAACATAGACATTAATGGCTCATTGCCCACACGTGGGCAAGCATGTGCCTATGCAATTATTATATCATTGCACCAGCACAGTAGGCAAGTAGATCAGGGTCAGGTGAGCATCCTTGACAGGGAACTTACATTTTCCCTCTACTCCACCCCTCCAGGATTCCAGCCTCACAACCTAGGAGCCCTTAATCTTCTGCAGTGGTCCCTGTGCAAGAAGGCTGGAACATTACAGCCAGATTCCACAATAGCAATAGAGGTGTCCTCAAGCCTGAGGTTGATTGCTGCCAAGTGGACATTCCAACCATGTTCAAACCAGTTCCTCTCAGATGAGTTCACAACTCACACATTCCATGGGAGGCCAGTAGCAGAACTGGAAGGAAGCTCCATGCTCATACAACAAGCAGACATGTTGGCAGATTTTGCTTGGGTGTGTGCCCAATCCATGAAGACATTAGAGGAGATTAGCATTAAGGATGATTAAAGCACACATTTTGATGACACTAACACAGGAAAATCTTGTCCATTAGGTAGGATGCATGCAAGAGAATAGTCCTGTGACAGGTCCGTGACAGGAAAGGGGTCTCATTGGGTCCAGTACACCATACCTTTACCCCTTTCCCTGTGGGGCTTACTGAAGGGTCTATGTACAGTGCTACTGGAGGTGCATGCACTGGCCATAAAGATAAAACAAAACTCCCTGGTAAGATGCTCCTACCTTCTGGCTGTTTAGGGTACAGTACTGGGATTCATGAGGGCCACTCTGCCATTACTCCAGGAATGCACAGGAAGCCAGACTCCAGGCCTTGTTCCCAAGGTGCCAGGAGAGCCAGCCATCATTGGTCCATGTGTTGAAATGTCCACTGAATGGAGTCTCTGGGGTTTATCATGGTTGGTGCTGGCAGCAGAATATTATTCTGGTTGCCAAACCCCAGCTTCAATGATTTTTTTCTTGGTTTGTATTTGCAGTTGTATTAGGGAGGCAGCAATGTGTGCTAGCACATCTATGGGGCTCAATGCCCCTTTCCATGACTTCTCATTAAAATGCCATAGCACTGTCCATAAGTGGACTGACCATCCCCATAAACTATTAGTATCTAACTTCAGGCCAGATTCTAACAAATCATTGGGCCTCTATATCACTCCTGCCCCAGTAAAGTTCTATGGTATGTGAAACTTCTACTTTATCCCTAATTGTTGCACCCATTCTTACAGCATGTATCCTGTCAAGTGGATACCTTGATCACTTCCAATTACCTGCAGTAGACCACAGGCCGCAAATAGATACTCTAGGCCTCTTTTGGTCATTTGCTGTTGCATATAACATGTAGGAAAAGCAACTAGAGTCCTGTAGCTGTGACATGCTGATGTATGTCATGGCACACTGATACCCTTTTGATATGGGATGAGGCTCAATATTGTCTATCTGCCACCTGACAAGGGGCATCAGCCACTTAGCTATCATCAAACGTTGGTGTGGGACATGGTGTGAGTCCCTTTTAGAGCACACAATGCACTCTCGCCAGGCTCTGCTGCCTTCTTCAAAGGTCATGGCAAGTACCACCAATGGGCTACAGCCCACATTGTCCTCTGCCCTGCATGCAACAAATGTTGATATATCCACCGGGCTACATCAGAAGAAGGCTCTCCTTCTAGCCAAAGTGCCTGGGCGAATTCAACTGTTTCATCATTTCCTGGGGACGCCAGCAGCAAGCGCTCTGTCCCATGATAAACTATGACTGTTTCACACTGACTTGAGGCCCATAATCCTTGCCACCACTCTTGCCCCCAAGGGGTTGGTGACCAACCCTCCTGCTGGTATGGTACCATGTTGGTAGCCACAGGGTCAGACCCCAAGAGAGAGTCTAGTTGTCAGTGCAAACCACTAGCTGGCAGGACTCCCTGGGTGATCATGAGCCACACTGCCTGGAACTCTGCCGACCGGCTGCTCCTCCCCTCACTACCTTCCTCCCATTCTGTCTCAGTCTCAGGTGGGAAAGCTGCAGCCCTCCTTTATGGGGGCTGCCCAGGTTGTAGCCATATGCATACCATGTGTCTTCAGATATAGTGGCTCTTCCTTTCTGATAAGATCTCTCCACTACTAGTGACTTAAAAGCAGGTTCTTCTTGCCTTTCACTAGTATGTCACTGGCCCCATTAAGCATTGCAGTTCACAATCAAGGTGGTAGTAGAGAGGGTGCTACACTGCTACAGGTATGTGTCCCACCTGGCCAGTGTAGGCATCTGTGCCACACCACTCCACAGCTTTTGGGTCCAATCTCATATGCCCCCCGGAATGAGAAAAGCGGTTATTAGCTTTATCACGGTTATTCCACTGATGGGCTCCATAGCCAGCAAGGTGTGGTACGTGGCAGCCAGTTGTTTCTCTACTAAGGTGTACTGGACCTCTGCTCTTTTCCAGAGTTGTGACCAGAATACAATAGGTTGGCAAGTTCATTCACATTCCTGCCAGAGGCCCCAGCCATAACTGTCTTCAGTCACATGACACCCGCTCACAGGGCCTTGATGGGTCTATCACACTTAAGGCTTCCATAGCCTTGACTGCCCATTTTGCAGCAGTAAAAGCAGATGCACATGTCTCATCTCAGTCCCACCTGACACCCTTTCGTACCAAACAGTATAAGGGCTTCAGATTTTGTGCCAAGTGCAGGATAAACACTCTCCAGCAGCCTAAAAGACCTAAAAACTCTTGAAATAGTGTTACACTTATAGAGGTAGGAAAAGCCTGGACTTTATCTATCACTGCTTCTGGTATAACTTTAGTCTTACCTGACCAGAAACCTCCTAAGAATTTGACTGACAAACCTCTGTGCTGTTTACAGCCCATCCTTTCCCCTGTGGATGTTGCAGCAGTCTAAGTTCTAAGACCTAAGATCTTCTAGGTCTGTAAGAGAATAAGAAGTAAGCATATCATCAATATAATGGTACGGCTGCACCATTGGTGGTTTTCCCCATGCTGCCAAGTCCTGGGCTACAAGTCCATTACAGATGGTGGGGCTGTGGCGGTATCCCTGTGGAAGGACAGTGAAAGTCCTTTGCCGGCCTTCCCACATGAAGGCAAACTGTTGCTGACTTTCCTGTGCTATGTCAATAAAGAAAGTATTAGCAAGATCCACAAGATAATGATATGTCCGTAGTTTATGACTGAGGGTATCCATAAGGGCTGCAATAGATGGGATTGGATCATGCAGAGGGGATGTGACTTTATTAAATTCTCTGTAATCCACAGTCACATGCCAGGATCTCTCCAGCTTTTCACTGGCCATGCTGGGGAATAAAAAGGGCTGTGGGTAGGCTTTATAACACCCACCCTTTCCACTTCCTGAAGGATTTCTCCAATATGCCCTTCAGGCAGTTTGTACTGTCACTCACTGAGGCACAGGCAGAGCTACAGACAGGGGCTTAGCATGTTCCCGCAGAACTGCCTCCACCACACGGATCCTCATTCGGGACTCACCCTCAGTAGTCTGTAACCGTAGGCCTGCAGGATGTCATTCCCCCATATATATATGGAGATGGGAGAGGCATACACAGTATATACTCCTTTGGGGGTACATACCCCATTCCCAATGGGATTCAGGTTTCTTTCACTCTAATAGCCTTACCCCATATCCGACTACAGTGGGAGTCTCAGGAAACTGCTCAGGTTTGCTATAAATCAGTGAGCATTCAGCTCCTTTATCTACCAGAGTCAGGACACATTACACATTCACTGGGGATGAATGTATCAATATTTCAACATGTGGCTTTGAGTCACCACCTTGTCACTCAAGCGGTGTGCCTCAACCCTCCCCTCAGTCAAACTGTGTCACCCAATCTGCTTCCTGTGTAAGTCCAGGTGAGGTCAGCTCCCTCTCCAACAGGAAATCTTGCAGTGCACAGGCCAGACATCTGGCTTTGTCTCCAGCTTCCATTTCTTGGTCCTCGCCTTTGAAACTGCTGAAACCACTGCTACAGCTTCATTTGTTGCCATAGCTCCAGTAAGACTTTATGTGACTTCCCATCCAATTTCTCTTTGTCTGCTCCTGCCTTTATCAAATCAACCCACATCAGGGACCTCATTACCTTCACAGGGCACTTTTAGTCCTTCCTCTGAGTAGCAAACCACACTCCCATATGTGCCTCCATCACTTTAGCTTCTCCAAAATCTGAAGCCGTATGGGCAACTCTATTTATGGGATGCCCTATGTGAGGGGAAAGAATGGCCACTAAGGGGCCAAAGAGGGTGGGGGAGCCCATATCCCATATTGCAGCACCATATCCCTCATCCCTACAGTGAACAGCTCTCATCTGGCCCATAATTTATTGGGTTTAAATGGCCTTTTCCAGCCCCAAATCCCTTAACATCTGTTGGAGCTTGGCATACACCTGTCAGCTAGTTGGGGAAGATGGTAAGTCACCCTAATTGGGCCATGTAGTGCAAAGGGTGGCCATCAACCATTCAAGAAGTGAATGGTTCCTTAGGGTATGGTATGCATTCTGCAGCTGATGCCAAAGCAGAATGAGTTGTCAGAGAAGCCAGCTTTCCCATCTCTCATCCAGATAGAAGGATACTAACTATCCAACACTACATCCCAAAGGTTTCTGCCAAAACCATGAGCACAAATCTACCAGCTCAGCCTTTGCATAGGGGTAGAGCATCGAGTGCTCCATGACCTGGGAAGGAGCCTGAACCTCTCCTGGAGAATCTTGCAGTCCTGCGTCTTTATTTTCTTGACTACCACCAAGTGGGATTTCAATAAAGGAAGGGTTGAAGCCTCTGGCACCACCTTCACCTCCTCATTCTTCTCTGATGTATCCTCCACCAATTCCAGAGCTGAAGGCAGTTCTCTCACCACTGCACACAGTGCCTCCTTTGCTACATCCTTACCTTCTCTACAGTGCCTCACAGTGACACTATCTGAATCTTTGATAAATTTCTTGCCTCCTTCACAGCACCTCATAGCTTGTGATCTTGTGCTGCCTCTTCTCATGCTTCTCACAGGAGTATGTCCTTCTCATTTATAGCCTTTTTTTTTTAACACTGTGAGAAATAGCCAACCCACAGTTCCCACTTCCATGCAGGCATTTCATTTCTCCAAGGATTTTCTAATTTTGTGAAGGGACTCCACCACTGCCTCAGGCATCACCCTCACCTCCCCCCAGTCCTAGGGAGCAGCCCACTCTTCTAGGAGGAAAGCCACCTTGGACCGCATGCTTATTGGAGGACCTCCAGATATCTCCTTACCAATAGGGGCATCCTACAGTATTTCGCCATCCATAAGGATAGCCCACTGACGCACCCCTCCCATGAGGGCTGCTTATTCTGTTTTTTTTTTTCCAATCTGCAGCAAATTCTGCTGACTACGCCAAATGCAGTGCTGGAGGATTTCAGCTCTGGGCAAGTTCATTCTGGATTCTAGGAGATGGAATAATGACAATGGAACACTGGGGGTAAAAGGTCTTATACCAAGCTGTATTCTCATGGTGGCAGGTCAACTGCTGAAATTACATCCATATCTGGTAGGTCTGCAATCTGCCATCTACCCCCACACAGAACACCAGGCAGTGGTCTTTATGTAGAACACAGGCAATAATGGCTCATTGCCAACACATGTGTAAGCATGTGCCTATGCAGTAAGCCAGTTATTACATCATTGCCTGGGCACAGTGGCAAGTAGATTAGGGCCAGGTGAGCATCCTGGCTATGGGAACTTCCATTTTCCTTACAGTGACACAAGCAGATCGGCTCAGAGGGGAAATAAGGACAGTCACAGCATCAGCCTCCGAAGGAAAGATGGAATAAGTCAACAGGGGAGCAAGCTCACAGGGCAGGCAGGCACAACAGGAGCCGCACTGGGTCAGCAGCAGCGCAGGGAAAAACAAGTGATACTACATTGAATGAGGATCCTATGGGATGCGTCTGAATTATAGGTTGTGAAAGATGGTGGAAGATGGAGAATGAATGAGGTGGTTAGTACATTTTTATGTGATTTTAAGAGTGACACAGTGTTTCAATTTGTAAAAATGGGTAATACAATAGCATTTATCTTGTAAGATTATCCCAAGGATTAAAGGATTAATATAAAGAAAGATCTTAAAATAGTGCCTGACACATGCAAAGAGCTTAAAAAAGTCTTAGCATAAAAATTATGTGATGGAGGATTAGGGCATACTTTTCAGTACACTAATGTATCCTGGAGAGAGATCGTGGTGGGGAATTCCTTGTGTTAAGTTAATTCAAGGTGTTCAGACACCACTTAACAAGTCCAAACCCCTAAGCCCTTTTTTTCATGTTCTCAAAAAATCCTCATTTTGCCTATAAAACCCCTAGACAATGCACCACCCCAGACTCTCTTGTCCCCTCCTGGAATGAGCTGGGAGCTGTCTTTTGTGTTATTTCTAAATAAAAGCCTGTACCTTGCTCTCCTACCTTGGGTGTTTGCTAAATTCATTCTTTGGCTTTGTGAACAAGAACCCTGGCATCACTAGCTTTGTTGGAAAGCCAGCAATCTGTATTTCAACCAGCACTCTAAGTAATTATGATGCAGATTGTCCATGTTCCAGATTGAGCCAGGTACTGATCTGGGCCCTAAGTTACATTTCACCAAAGGCCCCACATATGTTAAAAGATTAAAAATTTTGTATGGGATTCTGGGTAAAAACTCTGGGTAACAAATAACAGTATTTTCCCTGCATGTATTTCTCAAGAGATAGAATGTAGCTTGTGGAAAATTTGATAATTTCAGATTCATGAATGCATGTCTTTCTTGTGCTAAATATATTCATTTTAGAGACCTACCTTTCTTTAATAAGAACACTTGTGGTTATATTTACTGTTAGAACCCAGAACTGCCTCTGGGCATGGTAAGCCCCCCCTTACCACCTGCAGCTAAGTCCAGGTACTGGAAAAACCCATCCATTGTTCCAGTGACCCATACCCTAGATAGTTCCGCTAGCAATAACCCACCACCCGACCATAAAGGGCAAAGGTAACCTACCTTTCCATAAAAGGTACCTACATCCCTTTACCTACATACTTTATATGTTACATCAGCCAGCAACTCGGCACCAGCTGAGCTCAACCTATAGGAAATGTACAAGACATACTTGTTTTAAACCATCCAATCAGCACCCCCTCTTCCTGAACCCTGTAATGCATAGAAGTCACGGGACCAACTTCCTGCTCAATTTCCTTTATAAGCAGCTTCCCCCTTGCTGCCCCTGCTGCTCTCTCCTGTAGAGACAGCCATTCTGTCTTTCAGACAATAAACTTCACTGCTGGAGTTCTCGTGTCCTTTCTTGAATGAGTGAATCGGGTAGCTGAAGAACCCCCCTTTCACTGGTGCCGTGACTCGGATTGGGGCCCCCAGGAGCCTGCTCTTCCCGAACCCCCAGGAATCTGAGCTTCCCTGCAGCCCCCAGCGCCCGACCTCCTTCAGAGACATGGAATCTCTGCAGCACATTCTATCTCCTCGAATGCCACTTCCAGCATCCACCACCGGCGCCAAAGGAGTGGTGAGTCACCCTCCCCCATCAAGTGAGTTAAATGCCTCTGTGAGTGCCTGAGGGCCGACCATTGAGTGTCCAGCACCCTTGTGGCCTCACCGCAGGCAGGGGACTGCCCCCAGCCATGGCCTTCAGTTGGCCATGGCCATGCCCCTGGTCACTTCCAGTCCAGTTTCTCTCATCCCCAGCAGATGAGAGACTTGCCTCAGTCCACTAGTCTCTCCCAACCCTCTTGCACCACTACTAGGCCCACAGCAGGTCAGTGATGCCCCAGTCCCTCTCATCCCCCGCAGGCAAGAGACTGCTCCCACGGTGACTCTTCCATTTCCAGCAGGTTCCGTACTTTTGTACTCACTGCCTGGGACAGTGCTGAAAGTCCTAGGGCTAGGCACCTGCTGGCATGCTTGCCCGGGGCAAGCTCACCCCTCCAGTGACAGTGGTGACTACCCTTCACTTGGAGTCGGGTTTCTCTTGGAGTTCTAAGCCCCCTAGGGATGCCTGGGGTGTGCTACAGAAACTCCACTGTAAGAGTTATGATGGGAGCATCCCCCTCCATCCCTGCTGATTCCCCACTCAGCTGCCTCCTGGACAATTTCAAAACTCTTCATCTACATCAAGATCTAAAACCTTCCATGTTAATTTGGCTCTGCAGCCAGATTTGGCCCCAATATCTGTTCGACAATAAAACAATTTGGCCTCAGTATGGATCCTTAGATTCTAAGGTCCTTCGAGACCTTCACAACTTCTGTGAGCATTCAGGCAAATGGAAGGAAATTCGCTATGTTCAAGCTTTCTTCTATCTTCAAAACAGGCCTCTATATAGCTCTTGCCACCCTAAACACATCCTTGCTGTCCTTTCAAGCTCTCCAAACACTTCCTCTTCTTCCCCAGACCCAGTTCCCTCCTCTTCCCTAGACCCAGACCCTGCAGATGAACACCCCCATCTTATCGCACAGCGCAACCCATATACTCTCCTCCATCCCAAGCTCTACCACTTATTTTTCAGTAATAGACATAAAGGATGCCTTCTTTACCATACCTCTCCACCCCAACTCCAAAAATCTTTTTTTCTTTTACATGGACAGACACTAAATCCTGCTTCTCCACTCAACTGATGTGGACTGTCCTTTCCAAGGTATTTAGAGACAGCTCCCATATATTTGGACAAGCCCTTGCATGAGACCTTCAGAACCTTTCCCTATGTTTATTGCAGCACTTTTTACAATAGCCAAGATATGGAAACAACCTAAGTGTCCATCAGTAGATGAATGTATAAAGATGTGGTACATATACACAATGGAATACTATTCAGCCATAAGAAGGAAACAAATCCTGCCATTTGCAACAACATGGATGGAGCTGGAGGATATTATGCTCAGTGAAATAAGCCAGGCAGATAAAGACAAATGCCAAATGATTTCCCTCATTTGTGGAGTATAACAACGCAGCAAAACTGAAGGAACAAAATAGTAGCAGACTCAGAGACTCCAAGAAAGAACTAGTGGTTACCAAAGAGGAGGGGTGTGGGAAGGCAGGTGGGGAGGGTGGGAGAAGGGGATTGTGGTGTATTATGTTTAGTACACATTGTGTAGAGGATCATGGTAAAACAGTGTAGGACAGAGAAGGCAAACAGTGAATCTGTTGCATCTTACTACACTGATGGACAGCGACTGCATTGGGGTATGGGTGGGGATTTGATAATATGAGTAAATATAGTAACCACATTTTTTTCATGTGAAACCTTCATAAGAGTGTATATCAATAATTCACTAATAAAAAAAAAGTAACCTGGGCCTGCAATGATTAACACAATAAAGACATGCGCTATGCTGAGTTACACTCCTTTATCTGGGGAATATTCAAATATTTCCATGCAAGTTGTTCCTGCCCTATTTAGCTTTAACTGATTAATTAATTAACTTTGGGTCTTTTTGGTTAATTATGAGGCCCTTCTGGTGGGCTTTACTGGCCTTATTCTCTTTCAACTCCACTAATATCTATTTTCCCACCTAACAGGAAGATTTACTTTAGCCTCCTAAATGCCCAGTTTATTCTTTTTTCTTTTGCATGTCAATTATTCTTTAATTAAAACAAGAAATTAGTACAATCCTCAATACATAAATTCTCAGTAAGTGCTAACTAAAAAGAACAGATAATAGTATTGATCTACACATAATTAGGTTGATAAAAATTCATGTACATATATATTTCTCACAAGTTTTTGCCTTCTATTAGTGATGATTTTTGCACACGGATTTTTCTGGACATGACATTCAATTCTGAGTTTCTACCCAGTAATTCAACAACCTCTATGCTGGCACAATATTAAATTTAAGTTGTTCACTGTCCCCCATCACTTTCTCTACCCCATAATTCTACCTTCCGTCCTCCCATCTTTATTTATTTTTATTTTTAAATTTTAAAACATTTTTATTTTGCTATCATTAATGTACAACTACATGAATAACATTATGGTTACTAGACCTCCTCCATTATCAAGTCCCCCCCACATACCCCATTACAGTCACTGTCCATCAGGATAGTAAGATGCTATAGAATCACTACTTGTCTTCTCTGTGTTATGCTACCTTCCATGTGACCCCCCCACATTATACATGCTAATTGTAATTCCCTTTATTCCCCCTTATCCCTCCCTTCCCACCCCATCCTCCACAATTCCCTTTGGAAACTGTTGGTCCATTCTTGGGTTCTGTGAGTCTGCTGCTGTTTTGTTCCTTCAGCTTTTCTTTGTTATTATACTTCACTGTTGAATGAAATCATTTGACACTTGTCTTTCTCTGTCTGGCTTATTTCACTGAGCATAATACCCTCTAGCTCCATCCATGTTGTTGCAAATGGTAGGATTTGTTTTCCTCTTGTAGCTGAATAATATTCCATTGTGTGTATGTACCACCTCTTCTTTATCCATTCATCTATTGATGGACACTTAGGCTGCTTCCATTTCTTGGCTATTGTAAATAGAACTGTGATAAACATAGGGGTGCATCTGTCTTTTTCAAACTGGGCTGCTGCAGTCTTAGGTAAATTCCTAGGAGTGGAATTCCTGGGTCAAATGGTATTTCTATTTTGAGTTTTTTGAGGAATCTCGATACTGCTTTCCACAATGGTTGAAATATTTTACATTCCCACCAGCAGTGTAGGAGGGTTCCCCTTTCTCCACATCCTCACCAACATTTGTTGTTGTTTGTCTTTTGGATGTTGGCCATCCTAACTGGTGTGAGGTGATATCTCATTATGGTTTTAATTTGCATTTCTCTGATGATTAATGATGTGGGACATAATTTCATGTGCGTGTTGGCCATCTGAATTTCTTCTTTGGTGAAGGGTCTGTTCAGCTCCTCTGCCCATTTTTTAATTGGCTTATTTGATTTTTGTTTGTCGAGGTGCTTGAGCTCTTTATATAATTTGGATGTCAACCCCTTATCAGATATGTCATTTATGACCCAGCTTATTCTTTAACTTAACCTATATTCTGTTTTTCTCCTCCTCTGGCAGCCTATCAAGAAATTTGCAACCTGGTCAGGAGATGAGCATCATGATTAACTTAGCAAACAAGCCCAGCTGTAAACAGCATAGTAAACACAGGAAACATTCCATCTTAAAGATAAGATTGCATTTGAAACCGGGAAGTTAAAAAGTAACATTCTAAACATATTCTTCAGCAAACAGACAATAATTCAGCCCACATTGGGGGCAGGGCAGGGGGTCTTCATTGATATGTCCCCAGAAGGAAGCTGCTATCCTGGGGAGGAACTAGATCAGTAAATTTCTGGTTAAGTTAATTTTACCAAATTACCTGGAAGTCTCATAATAGAAGAGAAGAGATGTAATGTCTCTTATCTAATATAAACATCTCGAGATGACTTGGCAAGTCTACACCGCTAGCCCTTTGTCACATTCCTGAAAAATCCTTAAATGGAGAGAACACCTAACCTTTCAGCACACTTCTCTCTGAGGTTTCCCACACTTTCTAAGTGCATAACCTTAATAAAACTTTTTTTTCCTTTCAGGGTGAACTTCTCTCTGAAGTTGCCCATAATTTTTCTGATCATAACTGCATAACTTTAAATAACACTTTTACTCTGCTTTCCTACTGTGTCTCTGCCCTTCAATTATTTTTTTTGTGGGGACATGAACCAAAGAAAATAAACAACAACCCCCTTACCACACTGTGTCCACAGCCTGCAGGGATGTTGGTGAAACACAAATCTTATGAAATTGAGAGTAGAATTGTCAGGCAGGAAAACAGATATGAGTGGGGTGGAAAGAGAATAAGGCCAGTAAACCCCACTTGCTAAAGAAACCACCAAAAATGTACTATATATAATAACTGAATTCAGAAAAATTACAGGATACAAAATTAATACACAGAAAACTGTTGCATTTCTAAATACTAATGATGAACTAGCAGAAAGAGAAATCAGGAAAACAATTCCATCAAGAAGAATAAAATGCCTAGGAATAAACCTAACCAAGGAGGTGAAAGATGTATACCATGAAAACTACAAGGCACTCATGTGAGAAATTAAAGAAGACATCAATAAATGGGAATACATCCCATGCTCATAGATAGGAAGAATTAATATTGTCAAAATGCCCATCATGCCTAAAGCAATCTACAGATTCAATGCAATCCCTATCAAAATGCCAACAGCATTCTTCAACAGACTAGAGGAAATAGTTCTAAAATTCATATGGAACCACAAAAGACGCCAAATAGCCAAAGAAATTCTGAGAAGTAAAAATCAAGCTGGGAGTATTACAATACACAACTTCAAACTGTTCTACAAAGCCGCAGTAATCAAGACAATTTGGTGTTGTAACCCAAACAGACCCATAGTTCAGTGGAACAGAGTGGAGAGCCCAGATATGAACCCAAGCATGTATGGTCAATTAATATGCCATAAAGGAGGACTTCCGGGAAGATGGCGGCAGGAGCAGGGCAGCAGAAATCTCCTCCCAAAACTATATATATCTATGAAAATATAGCAAATACAACTATTCCTAAAAGAGAGACCAGAATACACAGGAAAGTGCACAGCGTGCAGCTACAGCTGAGAGGACTCAGCACTCCTTGAGGCAGGTAAGATATGGAGCCACAACCTGGTGGGACCCAAGCACTCCCCCACCCAGTGCACCAGTGGGAGGAGAGGATTCAGAGCCGGGAGAGAGTGGAAGTATAGGCCCGTGAAATAACGAGCCCCAGTGACCTGCGCGGGGAGCACTGACACACATCGCGTGGTGTAGCAGAGATTGGAGAGACAGAGGGTGCAGGACCTGAGTGGGGAACGTGCCAGGGTGCTTGCCGCCGGCTCACGGGAAGGGGAAAAAAAGCGTGCACATTTTTCAGTGGTCTTAAACGGACAGGAGCCCAGCGGAGGAGCCGGATCGACGTGGCACACTCAGCCCAGCAGGCTGGGAGTCCTGGGGAGTTTCAGACCCCTTAGCTGGTGACTGGGAAAGGGTGGCCGTACTTAGACTTCCCACAGAGATCAACAGCCTCCCATTCGTTTCTGCCCCAGACAGAGAGGGCCCTGTGGAGTGGTGTGGCCACGGCTGCGGAATCGTGGAGCAACAGCGCCACCTACAGCACCCCCACAGAATCTACTCCCGGTTGGTGTTTTTTTGGTGGTTTTTTTTTGTTGTTGTTTTGTTTTTTCTTTTCTTTCTTTTTTCTTTCCTTTTCTTTATTTTTTCTTTTTTTCTTTTTTTTCTTTTTAAAGTCTTAAACAGCCCAGCTGACATACGTGGCAACTACCAGGGACCAATTCTATAGCGATGAAAAGACAGAGAAATATGGTCCAGACTAAAATCAATGAGAAAACCCCAGAGAGGGAGCCTGAAGGGATGGAAATGCAGTCTTCCTGAAAAACAATTCAGAATAAAAGTCATAACCATGATGAAGGATCTACAGAGAAATGTGCAAGAGCTGAGGGAGGAAGTCAGGGAAGTGAGGAAAGACAATGCAGAAATCAGATAAGCGATCGATGGGCTTAGCGGCAGACTAGAGGAGATGTAAGAGACTGTTAATGGAATAGAAATCAGAGAACAGGAATACAGAGAAACTGAGGCAGAGAGAGATAAAAGGATCTCTAGGAATGAAAGAATATTAAGAGAACTGTGTGACCAATCCAAACGGAACACTATTCGCACTATAGGAGTACCAGAGGAAGAAGAGAGAGAAAAGGGGATAGAAAGTGTCTTTGAAGAAATAATTGCTGAAAACTTTCCCACGCTGGGGAAGGAAATAGTCTCGCAGTCCACGGAAGTCCAGAGATCTCCCAACACAAGGGACACAAGGAAGACAACAGCAAGACACATAATAATTAAAATGGCAAAGATCAAAGATAAAGCAGAGTATTAAAGGCAGCTAGAGAGAGAAAAAAGATCACCTACAAAGGAAAAAAAATCAGATAATCATCAGATTTCTCAACAGAAACCTTACAGGCCAGAAGAGAATGGCATGATATATTTAACGTAATGAAACAGAAGGGCCTCGAACCAAGAATTTTGTATCCAGCACGATTATCATTTAAATATGACAGGGGGATTAAACATTTTCCAGACAAACAAAAGTTGAGAGAGTTTGCCTCTAATAAACCACCACTACAGGATATCTTAAATGGACTGCTCTAGAGAGAAACAACCCTAAGGCTAAAAAGATGTCACCAGAGAAAATAAAATCATAGCAAAGAAAGTAGAACATCCAAATACTAACTAAAGGCAAAGAATAAAACACCTAGTATATAAAGAATGGAGGAGGAAGAATAAGAAGGGAGAGAAATAAAGAAACATCAGACAGTGTTTACAATAACTTAACAAGAAAGTTAAGTTAGATTGTTAGATAGTTAAAAAGCAACCCCTGAACTTTGGTAACCACGAATCTAAAGCCAGCAATGGCAATAAGTACATATCTATCGATAATCACCCTAAATGTAAATGGACTGAATGCACCAATCAAAAGACACAGGGTAACAGAATGGATAAAAAAGCAAGACCCATCTATATGCTGATTACAAGAGACTCACCTCAAACCCAAAGATATACACAGACTAAAAGTGAAGGGATGGAAAAAGATATTTGATGCAAACAACAAGGAGAAAAAAGCAGGTGTTGCAGTACTTGTATCAGACAAAATAGACTTCAAAACGAAGAAAGTAGCAAGAGATAGAGAAGGACATTACATAATGATAAAGGGGTCAATGCAACAAGAGGAAATAACCATTATAAATTTATATGCACCCAACACAGGAGCGCCAGCATATGTGAAAAAAATACTAACAGAATTAAAGGAGGAAATAGCAATGCATTCATTTTAGGAGACTTCAACACACCACTCACTCCAAAGGACAGATCATACAAATAATAAGCAAAGACACAGAGGCACTGAACAACACACTAGAACAGATGGACCTAACAGACATCTACAGAACTCTGCACCCAAAAGCAACAGGATACACATTCTTCTCAAGTGCACATGGAACATTTTCCAGAATAGACCATGTACTAGGCCACAAAAAGAACCTCAGTAAATTCAAAAAGTTTGAAATCCTACCAACCAACTTCTCAGATCACAAAAGTATAAAACTAGAAATAAATTTTAGAAAGAAATCAAAAAGGCTCACAAATACATGGAGAATTACCAACATTCTTCTAATTAATCAGTGGGTTAATGACCAAATCAAAACAGAAATCAAAGAATATATGGAGACTAATGACAACAACAACACAAAGCCACAACTTCTGTGGGACACAGCAAAGGCAGTTCTAAGAGGAAAGTATATTGCAATCCAGGCCTATTTAAAGAAGGAACATTCCCAAATGAATAGTCTTAAAGACACAATTACTAAAATTGGAAAAGGAAGAACAAATGAGGCCCAAAGTCACCAGAAGGGGGGACATAATAAAGATCAGAGAAGAAATAAATAAAATTGAGAAGAATAAAACAATAGGAAAAATAAAAAAAACCAAGAGCTGGTTCTTTGAAAAAATAAACAAAATAGGTAAACCCCTAGCCACACTTATTAAGAGAAAAAGAGAATCTACACACATAAACACAATCAGAAAGGAGAAAGGAAAAATCACAACAGACCCCACAGAAATACAAAGAATTATAAGAGAATATTATGAGAATCTATATGCTAACAAGCTGGAAAACCTACAAGAAATGGACAACTTCTTAGAAAAATACAACCTTCCAAGACTGACCAAGCAAGAAACAGAAAAACTAAACAGACCAATCACCAGCAATGAAATTGAATGGGTAATCAAAAAACTACCCAAGAACAAAACCCCTGGACCAGATGGATTCACCTCTGAATTCTACCAGACATATAGAGAGGAAATAACACCCATTCTCCTTAAAGTTTTCCAAAAAATAGAAGAGGCAGGAATACTTCCAAACTCATTTTATGAAGCCAGCATCACTTTAATATCAAAAGCAGGCAAAGACCTCAACAAAAAAGAAAATTACAGACCAATATCCCTGAAGAATGTAGAAGCAGAAATACTCAAGAAAATATTAGCAAACGAAATTCAAAAATACATCAAGAGGATCATACACCATGGTCAACTGGGATTCATCCCAGGGATGCAAGGATGGTACCACATTCAAAAATACATCAACATCATCCATCACATCAACAAAAAGAAAAAGAAAAACCACATGATTGTCTCCATAGATACTGAAAAAGCATTTGACAAGATTCAGCATCCATTCATGATTAAAACTCTCAAAAGAATGGGTATAGAGGACAAGTACCTCAACATCACAAAGGCTCTTTATGACAAACCCACAGCTAACATCGTACTTAACAGCGAGAAGCTGAAAGCTTTTCATCTACGATTGGGAACAAGACAGGGATACCCACTCTCTCCACTGTTATTCAACATAGTTCTGGGGGACTAGCCACGGCAATCAGACAAAGACATACAAGGCATCCAGATTGGTAAAGAAGAAGTCAAATTGTCACTATTTGCAGATGGCATGATATTGTACATAAAAACCCTAAAGACTCCCCTCCAAAACTACTAGAACTAATATCTGAATTCAGCAAAGTTGCAGGATACAAAATTAACACACAGAAATCTGTTGCTTTTCTATACACTAACTATGAACTAACAGAAAGAGAAATCAGAAAAACAATTCCATTCACAGTTGCATCAAAAAGAATAAAAAACCTAACAAAGAAAGTGAAAGACCTGTTCTCTGAAAACTACAAAACACTCCTAAGAGAAATTAAAGAGGACACTAACGAATGGAAACTCATCCCATGCTCGTAGCTAGGAAGAATAGATATTGTCAAAATGGCTATACTACCTAAAGCCATCTACACATTCAACACAATCCCGATCAAACTACCAACAGCTTTCTTCAATGAACTGAAACAAATAATTCTAAAGTTCATACAGAACCAAAAAAGACCCTGAACAGCCAAAGCAATCCTGAGAAGGAAGACTAAAACAGAGGGAATTATGCTCCCTGACTTCAAGCTCTAGTACAAAGCCACAGTAATCAAGACAATTTGGTATTGGCACAAAAACAGGCCCACAGACCAGTGGAACAGAATAGAAAATCCAAACATCAACCCAAACTTATACAGTCAATTAATATTTGATAAGGGAGCCTTGGATATACATTGGGGAGATGACGGCCTCTTCAGCACTGGTGTTGGAAAAACTGGACAGCTACATGTAAGAGAATGAAACTGGACTACTGTCCAACCCCATGCACAAAGGTAAACTCAAGGTGGATCAAAGACCTGAATGTAAGTCATGAATCCATAAAACTCTTAGAAAACAATATAGGCAAAAATCTCTTGGACATAAACATGAGCGACTTCTTCATGAACATATCTCCCGGGCAAGGGAAACAAAAGCAAAAATGAACAAGTGGGACTATATGAAGCTGAAAATCTTCTGTACAGCAAAGGACACCATCAGTAGAACAAAAAGACATCCTACAGTATGGGAGAATATATTCATAAAAAACGTATCCAATAAGGGGTTGTCATCCAAAATATATAAAGAACTCATACACCTCAACAAACAAAAAGCATATAGTCCAATTAAGTAATGGGCAGAGAACATGAATAGACACTTCTCCAAAGAAGAAATTCAGATGGCCAACAGGCACATGAAAATATGCTCCACATCGCTAATCATCAGAGAAATGCAGATTAAAACCACAATGAGGTATCACCTCACACCAGTGAGGATAGCCAACATCCAAAACACAAACAACAACAAATGTTGGCGAGGATGTGGAGAAAAGCAACCTAAGTGTCCATCAGTAGATGAATGGATAAAGATGTGGTACATAGACACAATGGTATATTATTCAGCCATAAGAAGAAAACAAATCCTACCATTTGCAACAACATGGATGGAGCTAGAGGGTATTATGCTCTGTGAAATAAGCCAGGCGGAGAAAGACAAGTATCAAATGATTTCACTCATATGTGCAGTATAAGAACAGAGAAAAAACTGAAGGAACAACAGCAGCTGACTCACAGAACCCAAGAACGGACTAATAGTTTCCAAAGGGAAAGGGACTGGGTAGGATGGGTGGGAAGGGAGGGACATGGTGGATAAAGGGGCATTATTTTTAGGAGACATAATGTTGGGGGGCATGGGGAGGGCTGGACAACTCAGAGAAGTCAAGTAGTGATTCTATAGCATCTCACTATGGTGATGGACAGTGACTGTAATGGGGTAGGTGGGGGGGGGACTTGATGAAGTGGGGAGTTTAGTAACTGTAATGTTGCACATATAATTGTAGATTAATGATACAAAAAAAAAGCTTCCATACAGCAACGGAAACCATCAACAAATGAAAAGGCATCCTCTTCTATTTAAGAATGTACTTACAAATGATATATTCAATAGGGTCTAATATCCAAACATATAAAGAACACATTCAATGATTCACCCAAAAACAAATAACCCCATTAAAATATGGTCAGGGGAGCAGAATAGACATTTTTGCAAAAATGACACAGATGGCCAACAAATACATGACAAGATGCTCAGTATCCCTCCTCATCAAGAAAATGCAAATCAAAATGCCAATAAGGTATCACTCACACTAGTCAGAATGGCACTATCCTAGAGACAAGAAATAACAAGTAGTGGTGAGGATGCAGAGACATGGCAGCATTTGTATGCTGTAGTGGGACTACAAATTGGTGCACAAGCCTCTATGAAAAGCAGTATGGAGGCTTCCCAAAAAACTAAAAAAGAAATAGCCTATGACCATGTAATGCCACTTCTTATAATTTCCTTAAGAAAACAAAATCACCAATCCCCAAAGATATATACATCCATATGCTTATTGTAGCCTTATTTACAACAGGCAAGATGCAGAAACAATTTAAATGTTCATCAATAGATGAATGAATTTAAAAAAATGTGGCATTTATATATTACAGAATATTATTTGGCCATAAAAAAAGAATGAAATCTTGTATTTGCAAGGATAGATCTAGAGGGTATCATGCTAAATGAAGTTACAGAAAGACAAATACCACATGATTTCACTTACATGTATAATCTAATAAAATTAATAAAGAAAGCAAAATGGAAAGATTAATAAATAGAATTAAATAGTTGTCACCATAAGAGAGGGAAATGGTGGGAATAGGTGAAAGAAGGGGAAACATTAGTATGTTTCCAATCTTCATCTGGGTGATGGCTGCATGAGTGTATATGCATGTCAACATTCATCTAGCTGCCCACTGACTTGTGCAGTTTAGTGTATGTACCTCAATGTAAAACATTTTAAAAAAGACTAAATTAAAGAAATCAAACTGCATAGTGAATTCATACAGCTCAATGGCAAAAAAAGAAATCAAATAATCCATTGAATAAATGGGCCGAGGACCTGAATAGACAATTTTCCAAGACATACATACATAAGGCCCAAACACACATGAAAAGATGTTCAACGTCATTAATCATCACAGACTCCAATTCAAAACTAAATCAGGTTATAACCTCATAGCACTCAGAATGGTCAGTTTTAAAAGAACAAAAAATGACAAGTGCTGGTGAGGTTGTGGAGAAAAGGCAGCCCTCATGCACTGCTGGTGGTAATGCAAATGGGTGCAGCCACTATGAAGAACAGTGCAGAGGGTCCTCAAAAAATTAAAAATAGAAATACTGTGTGACCCATGAAGTCCACTTCTGCAAATATCCCAAACAAAACAAAATCACTAATTTGATAAAATATATGCACTCCTATGTTTATTGCAGCATTACTTATAGCAGCAAAGACAGGGGGACAGTCTAAGTGTCCATTGAGAGATGAATGCATACTCATGACTGAGAGATGAATGCATACTCATGACATGGCACATATGCACTGTGGAATATTACTCACCCATAAATGGAATGAAATCTTGCCATTTGTGAAAATGTGGACAGACATAGAGGGTATTATGCTAAGTGAACTAAGCTGGAGAGAAAAGACAAATAACATATGAATTCACTTTTATGTGGGATCCAAAAAAAGCAGAAATTAACAGACAGACTCATAAAGAGAATGAACTGGTGGTTGCCATAGGGGACGGGAATGGTGGGATTGGCACAGTCAGTTATGGAATAAAGGAATAAACACTTGCAATTATAAAATAAATTAGTCATGGGATAAAAAGAATAGCATAGCAAAAATAATCAATACTATTGTAATACCTTTATATGTTGACAAGTATAACTACTGTCAGCATGATGAGCATTTAGAAATGCATGTAATTTTCAAACCACTGTATTGTACATCTGAAACAAATATAATGTATGCCAACTATAGTTTAATAAAAAATAAAGTAAAAACTAATCATAAATAAAAGGCTGACAAATGAAACATTATTAAAAGTAACTTTAATTAAGGAAACACAGAAAATTCAAATTGAGGCCCACTCTGCAAAATACCTGATGTGGTCTCCTCACACTGGTCAGCCTACCCTTAAACAAGGACAGAAACTTAGCCAGATGGGAGGAGACTAAGGTGGCATAAGGACAAAAGGTGCTGTGTATTTCAGATTAGGTCCAGGAAACTAAAAATGCCAATAGAGGAAGACCTTGTGAATTCAAATAAAATCTGTGGTGTAGTGTAATAGGAAAAACCCTACAATATTAATATTTCTTTTACTGACATACTGCATTTTTCCTATTCCTTGCCTTTCGTTATTTATTTTCATTTTCCAATTTATGGAAAGGGAATCATAATATTAAATGTGTGCTGTCTCCCCTCACAGCATGCAGCAGGCAGAAGCGTGTCCACACAACCCAGAAGGAATCGCTCCTAGCCCTTGATCTCACAAGCTGGTCACCTACAAACCTGACAAGCGATCCCCCTGCTCATGAAAAGGCGGAGCCCTCCCTCCTCCTGCACTAAATCCCTCTGAGTCCTAACACAGGAGCTGTGCAGACACTCAACACTGCCCAAGTACAGATGGACTGGGACCCAGGGAGGTGCCCCATGTTACCAGGAGGACACACGCTCAGGGCCAACCACTGGCCTCCTGCCCCTGGAACACAGACCTCACCTAACACCATCCAGACCTGTGTCCCATCCTCCCCCATCAGCCATGTTCCAGGTCAGCCCCACAGAATGGTTTTCATGAGATGGGACTAAGAGGGCAATGGAGGGTGGAAATCCAGGTTGAGAAAATATACTCTTGCTGCTGTACATTTGGTTATTAAACATCATTGGGAAGCTTTGTTTTAAATTTTATTCCAGTTTAATAAAAGCCTCCGAAATATGACATATTGTGCAGGTATTTGACTTCTAAATATTTCTAATCACTTCATTTTTACATTATTCTTATTAATACAAAGTTTATTTGCATAAGAGTAAATCAGAGCTCAGTAGGACCTGGGGATTGTTAGAAACAGTCCCACAGACCCACGCCAGCTCGTGGCACTAACACAGCACATGGCCAGGAACTCCCAGGAATCTGCACGTGCTCAGGCAGGATCCACACCAGAGAGCGCCTTTCAGGGTGGCTCACCCTGGGTTCACCTGGTGGGCTTTGGAAATACTGCTGCCTGGGTCCTTCCCCCGACACACCAAGTCACTTTGTTTTATGGGAGGCCAGGCACTGGGTCTGTTTAATTGTCTCTAGGTAATTCTAACATGCAGCAACCTTTGAGCGCCCCTTGAGGTGGTAGAGAGAAAATGCCACCTCCTGAAATCTCCATTCCCTAACCTGTGGGGAAAAACTCACCAGGATCAAGAGAAGCTGTATGTCCATGTAGGGTGATGGTGCCTTAGGGAAATCAACAGGCTGCTCCTCCCTCCCTGTCAAGTCCTGTCTCAGGAAAGCCTTTTTCTTTTCCCGGGCTTTGTCCCTGAAATGTTGGCTGATGCCCACTTGAGCTCACATATTCCATTAAAAGGTAAGGGGAAAGGAAGTAGTGCAGTGAGGGCCTCCCAGAGTCCCCCAGAGCCCCTGACAAGAGCCAGTCCCCATGGGTCTCGGCCAGAGGCTGTTCTTTTTTGCTCCTGTGACCTTTCCTTATAGCCTAAATCAGGTTCCATTATTATCCCATCAGAAAGAAAAAGGTAGCCTGGATCTTCACATCTGGCAAACCTAAGGTCTTACAGAAGCAGAGAAATTCTATCCATTCTGGAATCCTCTGGGAATTACTGACAAGGTATCAAAAAAATAAAAGGTTCTAAAATAGATGCATCCTGAGATTAATCTTCTTCGATATGAATAGTGCCGGCAAGCATTCAGGAAACATTAATATTTTGCTAGAACGGCATTGATGATAGGCCCTAACCTGCAGGAACTGACAGGTTGGTTTCTGGGGTGATGATCTTTGCTCTCCTCCTTGTGGTTGGTGTTCCCCCCTGTCCCTGGTAACCAGGGTACCGGGTTTCTGCTTGACATTAATCTGCTATATGCTCACCTGACTGTCAGGGTACAGCTTGTGAAAGTCCTATGTGGGAAAAGCACATATGTCAGTTAATCCTTATATACACCGGGAGCTAGTGGTGTACATATTATGCAAGGAAGAAAGACAAGAAATAGGGAAATGAAAAGGAAGGTATGAGAATAGAGTATAGTTGGTGAAAGGATGGATTTTGGCTACAAATTCTGCTCCTGAGGGCTGTGTTCTGTGGCCATGGCACTAGTCACATGGTACAGAAGCCTGAGTGGGTCACCACTGCAGATACCAACCCAGGAGGGACAGAGCTGTGCAGACATCCTCTGTGTGCACGAGCCGCATTTGAGTTGTAAACTCTAGGGGCCCTGTGGTAGCCAGTCCCATGCCGGAGGCTGGATCTTGAGGGGCTGAGATCATGCAGCGGCCTGTGAGCATACATGGTGTGACAGGTGTGACAGGTGTGACAGGGAATCAGCTTCCGCAGGTCATCCGAACAGAAGGCTTGGGCTTCAGGGCTTGTTCCTCCCACCCCAGCCACCCACAGTCCCCAGTCCCCACCTGGACTGCAGGGTGCACGGAGACAGCGCTTCAAGAGGTAGTCTGAGGAGCCATGAACATGCATCAGTATTTGGGTGAGCAGAGCAGGCCGTCCACAGAAGAACAGATTCAACATCTGCGAATAAGGGTAAAGAAAAATGTGAGAACATAGACTATTTAGAAATTACTGACTTAGACAAACTATAGGATGTCATCAATTTTAAAATTTATTTGGATTTATAAATCATCTCAAGAAATGTCAAACAGAACAAATTAAATGTGAAGATGGAGAAATGTAAATATGCATAAGCAGTAAATTTTGCTCTTTTGAAGTAATGCCCAAAACATCCACCCTCATCACCCATCCTGACCCTAGTGAGGTCCTTGGAAATGAGCCCAGGGCTGTGTCTCTGTTCCCAGGTATAGGCACCAAACAAATGGAAACTGTTGCTTCCCTCAAGCTGATACAGCAAGTCTCATTAAAGTTTCTAATGAGGAAAACAACCTAATTGCACGAGGAGCAGAGCTGGTCCAGATCCAACCCACACCCACACCCACCCGAGGGAGGCACCAGTTCACACACAAAACATAACTTTCGCCTTAAGCCACTTACATCTTCTGAGAAGTTAACACCTCAGCATTCAGTGTATGTGGCCACACAGCTGTAGGTTTTACCTTGAGGTAGTTAAACATTTAACATGACATCGGGTCCAAGCTGCCTATCTCCACCAGACATGCTGCACTTTATCAAGGATCAAATTGGATGATTCAAGTTCTGTTGAGGGGAAAGAAAGCCAGACCCCAAAATGTCCCAGGAGGTAGAGCAAGGAGAGGCCCTGCCGGCCCAGCATGAAGCGTGTTTCTAGAAGGGAAATCTGTGCCATGGGGGTGCAGTGAAATGCAGTCTTTGGGGTTCAAAACCACGTTCAGTGACCCCATCCCACCCATTCCTCCAAACTCTCGTAGGACCCTGTGGACATCATAGGTCCACAATCACCCATCCTGCCGGCAGTTTCATTCAATAATATCAGCATGTTTTGTAACAAGGTTAGTGATAGATAATAATGTGATATCAAATAACATGTATGTCACAAATGTTATGTTAAAGTAGTAACACATAGGTGTATAATTTTTATATGTCATAACATGCTTGGGCAGCTATAATGAAATACTAAGGATGACAAATGGGGTGACATTTCTCACAATTCTGGAGGCTGAGGAGGTGTCAGCCAATACAGCTCCTGGGGAGAGCTCTCTTCCTGGCTGGCAGGCAGCTGCCTTTCCTAGATGTCTCGGTACAGCCTGTCCCTGGGGCCTAGGCGCAGAGGGAGAGGGAGCGATCTCTCTGGTGTCCCCTCTAATGCTATTGGATGAGGCTCCCCTTTATGACTTCATTCAACATTAGTTACGTCATTAGACACCCTGGCCTGATTCAGAGTGGTGGGGGACATACTGACATTGGTGCATGAGTTTGGTAGAGAGCTGGCTGAAGCTACAGTTTGCATATGAAAGATGACCCCATGACCACTTACTGTCTTTACAAGATAGCTGGCCCTGGGAGGGGCAAACTCTGCCCAGATTTGCATGGCCCCAATGCCAGAGCATCAAGGACACAAAAATAAGAAAGTACATGAGTATAATTAGCCCTGTGATTACTGGATGCCAAATAGATCAACACAGAATCAAAGAAGTCCATCCAATAGGGATTATATTGTTATATAACTGTTTTCACTCTGGCAGGGCTGCGTACTTGGTTTCCTTAGCAGCTGATCACCTGGGCCAGGGAGAAGATTCAGACTGTACACAGTCTATAAGAAAGTTTGTTCAAGGTATGTAAAACTTTAAAAATATATGGATATACTTTCAGAATTTGAAAATAAACACCAAGAAAGAAAAAAATAGAAATGTATTAATCAACAGATGAAACGATTCAGAACACACCATGAAGGAGCCCTGACTCCCCAGCTGCTCCTCTATCAGTCCCACGGGAACCCACTCTCCAGATAAAAAGGGACATGGAAAGATAAAGGGAAGGGGCTCAGGCATCTGTCCCAGGTTTGAAAGGAATCCCACCTCACACTCCACCATTCCAGAGTCCAGGAGCAGCGGTCCTAACATACCTGGGTACCTTAGTGCCACAGAGGTGGCAGATGGCAGGAAGAAGTGTGGTGTTCAGGTTTCTACCCAGGAAGCAAACCAGAAAAGCCCAGCTCTGATGTGTCTTCCATCCTGTGCTCAGATCTCAGGCTGTTTTGCTGGTGAGAGAACACACAGCAGGGTGGAATCAGAGGTCCCAAGTCCAGCCTGTTGGTTTCAAATACAAAGGTCAGAAAGGAAGGGAAGTAATAATTCTTTGGTCTTCAGACTACCAGCAACCAATTATTTAAGAAAGAGAATCTATGAAACACATGTGACTTACACACGTTTATTCATTTTACTTATTCATATTTAAAGTGAATGAAAAGCCCTTTTCTTTCCACATAATAATATGGGACCTTGGTGACAAAATACAGTGATTTCTCCCAGCAGGAGAATTAATGTGTAGACTGATCTGGATTCTTGTTTTGTATTTAGCCAACATGTGAAGACAAAGTGGAATTGTTCTGGGGCAGAGAGTGGCCAGTGCCGCAGGTTCCTGATGCAGATGCTGAGAACTCACTAAAGGGATGCCGCTCGGTAACACTGGGCTCAAGTGAGGGTTTGCATCTATTTAACATTAAAAGTAGCAAAAGCCCCTGAGTAGTCAGAGAAAAAGCCAACAGGAGATACAGACACAGGAGATTCATTCTAGGATTTGGCTCATATAATTTGGGAGGCTGAGAAATCACAGTCTTCCACCTGCGAGCTGGAGGACCAGGAAAGCTAGCTGTATAATCAGGTTGAGTTTGAAGTCCTGGAAACCAAGAGACATGATAGTGAAAGTTCCAGTCTGAGGCTGAGGCCTGAGAACCAGCAGCTCTGATGAGTTGAGGCAGAGAGGGTGGAGGTCCCAGCTCACTAGGAGGGTGAGGAAATCCCCTCTTCCCATGCCTTTCTGCCCTGTCCAGGCCTGGGTGGATGGGATAATAGCCTACACTGATGAGGGCAGAGCTCTTCCTTCAGTCCCCTGGTTCAAATGATCATCTCTCCCAGAAATGCCTGCATGACAACCCCAGAAATAGTGACTTATGTGCATGTCCATGGATGAGACCATCTATGGACAGAAGGACAGAGCACTTGGTGGGTGGGCCTGCCTGGCTGCCTGCTTGATTTCCATGCTTGTTCTGAGGGAACTCTTCCACACCACACACACACACGCACACACACAGGCACACAGACACCTCCATTTCTCCAGTCAGAGAAGAGAGATCCTGGGTACCATGGGGGTCATGTCTGGCCCCTCCCATGAAGGGTCCCCAGCCCCACACACTCCAATTTAAGCATCTTAGGACCAAGAGGCAGCTCCTCAAAAGGGACCCTGGGGCTGTTTTACGTTGTCCTTAGGGAGCCACCAGCTTCATATCCACCATCCCCTCTACCACCCACCTTCCTGTTACCCTTTCCGCATCAGGCAGGACAGCCACCAGGTCCTTTTGCTCCACCCCAACTTCTCAGGAATTCACCCTCAGAATCAGACTCTCCTGAGTCCCCCTCTCATTCTCCCTCCACCCCTGTGTTTCTGCAGGAGTCAGCCCACCACCCCCGGGGAACCCCATCAGCTCACAAATCTGAGTCCTCCTACCTCCCTATTTGCACAGTGCTGACCCCCAGCCCCAGCAGTGTCCCCACCCCCATCTCCTCTCACACGTGGACACCCCAGGGCACACAGCCACACCCCATTACTTCCCTTTCACCCCAAGACATGGCCAAGTTTGGGACCAAGTTGAGCTAGTATCTTGCCCAGTCATGGTCACACCCTGAAGAAGAGTCCCTCCTACACCTGCCCTCACTCCAGTCGTTGCTGTTGTCACACCTGCTCTCAGAAGACATGCTTATATCGGCCACTTCCCACCCTGGCCTTTGTCGCCCCTCAGCTGGCCACTGGGACCCTCTTATCTGATGACGACCTGGCCAGCAAGGACCATGCCAGCATGACCTCATAGTTTGCCTGCAACCTGGTGAGAGGACAGAGACCACATGACTCCCCAGTGTGCCTGCATCACGGCTCTGATGTAGCTTATGTGTGATCTACAGGTGGAAACAAGACCACAACTACACCACCCTTCCCACCTACAACCCTCACCTCCCAGCATCCCTCTGTGACCAGCTTTCTCCTCCAGGGTTCCTGCCCCACACACGGCTCTCTGTGCCCCTCCAAGCCTGTGTCCCTCCGTGATGTCACCAGTCCTGCTTCTGTCCTCTCCTGAGCCTGACTCTCATCAGTGTCCCCAGGGGAGGGCGCAGGGCCAATCTCTGTCCCTCTCTCCTGTCTCCTGCGTTCCTGTCTCCTCTCTGCCTTCCTGCTCCTACACCCTCCCTGAGCACCTGGGCTCCAGCCCCCTGCTCTGCTCCCCTTCTGGATCTCTTCTCTCTTCCTCCCTCTCTACCATCTCTCCTCTACCCTCTGCCTGCCCTCCCCTCTTCGGCCTCCCTGAACTGTATTCTGATAATATAGTGGGTTTAGTTTTCTCATCAGTTGGAGAATATCTGTCTTTCAATGGATGATTTAAGCAATTTATACTAATTTTTATCATTCATTTGTTTTTAGGGGTTTTCTACTGTTTGCTTTCCTTTTATTAAAGGCCCTGATTTCTCTGCTTATATACTTCCATATGTGTAGAAGGTT
This sequence comes from Smutsia gigantea, assembly GCA_032199065.1. Classification (NCBI taxonomy): domain Eukaryota; kingdom Metazoa; phylum Chordata; class Mammalia; order Pholidota; family Manidae; genus Smutsia; species Smutsia gigantea. The sequence goes on along the minus strand of JAVSCE010004927.1, from coordinate 49,118 downwards.
TACATCATGCTTTAAGTTCTACTAGGGTTTATCTCTAAGCTTTTCAAAGTATTTTAAATATTTATTTGTCAAATTATCAAGGTAAAAAATATATTCCCCAGAAACTTGTCTCTTTTCCTTGTTCTGAGGACTAAAAAAGGGCCCCATGGTGTAAATGTTGCACAAAAGAGGCCAAATGCGGAATTACATTGTATGTTTCCTTTCATGTGAAAGCCAAAGCTGGGGATGGTGGCCTCTGTGTGGCTCGGGGAGCCCCTGGGTCTGTCAGGCAGGAGGGAAGGCCAACTGCAGGGGGATTTCTCCATGTCTTCCAGCACCTTCCATGTGGCTGTTTTCAGGGGCAGAACCTGGTGAGCTTTTCTTAGCACAGCCCCCTTCCTGGGGGAGACGCCCACACTGTGCAGTTACATTCCTGGTGGGGCCAGCGGCTTCTTCATGTCCCCTCACCAGTATTTTCAAGTGCAACTCAGAGAAGTCACATCAGGAATGGAGGAGTAGACATGACTGCACAGAACTTTCATTAACACACTCCTGATGCAGCTCTATACAAATCACTGCTCTCAGATCCCAAGAGAGGGCAGAGCTCACACTGATTTCTCCCGATTCTGCTGGGCAGGATGCAGGGGTGCTGCAGGGGGCCCTGCAGAGATCCCATCACCCAGCCGGCCCCAGTAGCAAGGGAATCGCACAGCCGCCTCTGAGTGAGCCGGCCCTGCCAGGACGCTCTCAGTCCTGGGTGTGCACGGTGGCACAGTTTACAGTTTTGCCCTTTAAATATATACAGAAGAGCAAGTGTTCCTGTGACTCAGCTGCAGGAGTAACAGGGGCTAAAGAGTGGTGGAAATGTGGAGTCAGGACTGCACCTGGCCATGAGCCCAAGTCTGGGCCTGAGGAAGGCTGTGACAGGGGCTTGGGAGGAGAGGGGACAGTGTGACAGGGTGGAGATGATGGAACTGGATTCAACAAGTAAAAAAAAAAAATCTCTTTTCGGTCCAGATGCCCTTTGTGCCTCTCAGCACGGCTCGTCCCTGCATATTCGTCGCTCTCCCCCTGACTGTCGGCCACACTCTCATCTCTCTGACCAGATCTTCCCTCTAGACCTAAATAACCTTTACTCCACCAAAACATCTGGACTCCTTAGCTCCTCATTTGTGTTCCTGTCATGCCATAGGGGCTCCTTCTCTCTGCCAGCGGCTGACAACAAGGCCACCCGGGGACGCTGCCGCAGCCTACCTGAGGGGCGGGTCTGCCGGGAGCAGGTGATGGAGGGAAGCACCAGCCCAAGTGTCAGCACCATCCCAGGGAGGGGCAAGCCCAGGGCCGCCTCTCAGAGCTCCCCATCTTCCAAGGCTCAAGAGACCCCAGGATGAAGCCTTGAAAAGAGACCCAGAGGGATGAGCGCACAGTCGCAGGGAGCGCGGCCTCTCGCCGAGCCTCAGCACTCCTGTGTGCTGCTGAAATGCCCGCAGTGACCGTGCGGGGGCGAGGACGCGGGCTTACAGCCTAACGGGGCAGCTATGCTGAGCACACTGAACACAGGCTGAACTATCCCAGGAGGTAACCAAGGATGTTTCATTGCCTGTGAAATAATGTGATTTTTCCTGCATGTTCTGGATGAATAAACTCTGCCCGTCATTCGGTGAGTCAGCTGGGCCCCTCGCCTCGCAGAGGAAGCCGCTCCCTTGCTGGCTCACACACCTGGGCATTCCCCACCGAGGCTCCCACCGCAGCCAGCCCCTCGCCTCCTGCAGTCTGCTCTCCTCGGGCTGGACGCCCTGCACGCCTGCTGCCCCAGGCCACGCGAGGCAGAGTGGGGCGACAGCAGGCAGGTCTGGGCAGCGCCTTTCTCCCAGGGGGCTTGCTGGCTCCTCCTCCTCATGGGGGTACCCTCGCCAGCAGGGGCGCCATGGGCACGGCCTGTGCTTCTGCCTCCTGCTGCTCCTGGTTTCAATTTATTGGGGAGTTCAATTAGCTCAGCATTCCTGAGCGGAGCCCTGAAGTCAAACAGAATTGTAATGAATAAAAGAAAAAGCTTCAGAGGAAGGTTTCCCTGAGTCACTAAGTTGGGCCCTTGTCCTCTGGTCAACGGCAAAACCTGCCATGAATCCACATAGGGAGCCCGACATGCCCGTGCCTTCCCTGGCACAGGGATCCTCGCCCCTGAGCGACCTGCCACTGCCTTCACTTCCTGGGAAGGAGCAGCATGCCCTGGTTTTTCCATCAAAGAATAAAGGAATCCCTGAACCAATTCAAATTCATCACATAAATATGTGCTCCCCCATACACAGTGAGCAAATAAACTTGGTGTGTTAATAACCAGTATGCACAGCATGTCTGGAAATGTCCCAGTTATGTTTCACTATCCCAGCAGGATGCTTCCCATAGCCTTAAAGGCTTCAGTATTAAAACTCAAGTATATTTATTTGTGAAATGTGATCATTATAAATTCTCATGATGAAGGAAAAAACAGTGTTTGATCAACTTTACAACTGAAATGAGAAACCTTCCTTTCTCACCATCAGTCTCAGACTTACTTCCCTGATCAACTGTACTTACAACAAATGCATTGTTTCTCCAAGCAGACTTGGGGGGTACATATAAATTCAGCACAAGTGTACCTCTATAGGTAAAATCACATTTCAGACATCCTGGCTGGGTGGTAGAGGGAATTTTTCACACAGGAGCAGCAGAAAAGTTTCAGTGACAAGGGGGGTCCTGGCCCAGGGAGACGGGAATTGGGGCTGGCTGTGGAGGGCGAATCCTGCTGGCAGGGAGGTCGTGAGGGGAGGGGGCCAGACCTCAAGGGTTTTGCATGCATGCCATGGAGGTGGCAGTCTACCCTGTGGGCAAGAGGAAGGTTCTAAGGGGCCTCAGGCAAGCAGCTCTGGTCTGCACTTTAGAAGTGTGGATAGGAAGAAAGGGACTGTGACAGTTCTCTGGGAGAGCTGTGATAAAAGGCTGAGCTGCAGCCATGGTGGAGGGATGGAGGAGCCCTGTACCCGACTCAGGGGACAGTAATGAGGTAGGAAAGGGAGCCTGGGGACTGCCTGGTGCTGGTCATGAATGCCATGCTGTCCCCAGCTTGCCAGCAGGCCTGGTGATCCCATTCAAGGATGAACACAGGAGGGTATGTGACATGACTTGGCCACAGTGAGGGACGGGGCATCAGGTGTCTCTCCCAAGTAGAACTTTAATGAACACTGACTTTTTCTGCTTTTACATATGGCTGCTTAAGGTCGTGAAGCCTGGAATTGTCACAGCCATTCTGAGACATGAAGTCCAAATGCTGAGATAGGCTGAGGGAAAGCAACTGGGTGACTGCTTGTTGACCCAACTCCACCATTTCCTTCCCCTGGACTCAGCACTGAGGCTGAATATGTCCATCCATGACAGCTATTTCTGCTGCATATTCTGCTACATTCAGCCAAAAACTCCCAATACAAGGACTTTTAGAATTTTATTAAAGCTTCACACTTCTATCTGAAGTAATTAGAATACAAATTTAAACATCAATTTCCCTGGAGTTACTGTGATTACAGTTATCTGACACACTGTTTAACCATTTTTCATAACCTCTTTATTTTTAGTCTTAAAATTCAGAATACAGTGAAAATAAAAGTACCTTTAGCTACTACATAGGGATGATATGTTACCTGATTAAATTTCTGTATTTGATGTACAGTTACTGTTTTCCTACTTTATATTTTGTACAGTCAACAAGCACAACTTCACACAGAAATGCTGCACCCGGTACTATACCTGCGCAGAATCAGTAGGCTCAGTTTCCACCTCTCCTAATTACAATGACCTTTGCCGGGCAGGCTGGGGTGCCCTGCAGAAGGGTGAGCCCCGGCCAAACCCCCTGGAGTCATTCAAAATCTCTTTCTGAAGAGAATCACTTTTTCCTGTGAATCCTTCACACAAAACAGGCAGATAATTTTAAATTCCCTTCTAAAGGGCAGCAAATTCAGTTATTTTTTAGTGAGCATTTTCTCTGTGCCAGAGGTGTCAGAGCCCAGCAGCCCATGCACACTCACACACAGGGGCTCGCAGGGTTCCCCAGCCTGTGGTCTGCAATGACAGTCACAGACCATATTACACATAATCCTGGCACACCAGTTCTGGCCTCCATGGGAGCCACTGCAAAACCCAACACAGTCACCTACAAAGTGTAGCTATTTTGTAGACCAGTTTCCTAGCCCATTAATTCCACTGTGTCTTTAAGAACCTGTCATCCTTTCCTGATACCTGGCAAAGAACTCACTTCCTTCCTAGAGTGAAAAGCAGGACTGTCATGGAAATGTACTCAGGTCTACACGGAAGGAGGGAGAGGTAGTGACAGCTCTGTGCTGTCATTCAGCACTTCACTGAGCACTAGTTGTGGATCCAGTCTCGGAGCCAGAAAGACATTCATGATTAGACCAGCACTCACTGGCAGGAGGCAGTGGGAGGAAAGACTCAGAGTATGGTCTCTACTGTTAACCAGGTGAAGAAACTGAGGGCAGGATGAGCAGTGAGGGCTCAGGGCCCCTGCCTCCCAGGTTCAAACTTATGTCACTGGGTCAACAGGTCCAGCCATCTCCAGGACTGGTGGCCCCACATGTCCATAATACAGATGGGAACCTGTCTTTCCATGAGAGGAGGCACACAGCTCCCCACACACAACCCAATTCCTTTCCTAGTCATGGCATTGACCTGAGCCAAAGAGGATGTGTTTCTAGAAGATGGAAGTCAAGACCTCCAGCATGTGCCAAGGCAGAGGTGGCCCTCCTCCCTAGAGTCATGTGGCAGGGGTGGAAGAAAGATATTTTAGGGTCTGTCTTAGATCAGCCCCTCTCCAATCCCCTGGCATGCAAAGGGAAAAGCAGCCACCACTTGCACCCAGCCTGCCACACAGGGGCCTGCAGAGAACACAGTTCCTGGAGTCAGTGCAGCTTAACAGAGGCAGTGTGCTCCACGGCCTCAGCTCTGAAAGGGGCTAAGCTACTACCAGGGGTCAGTCTGGGAAAACCCCAGACAGGGAGGAGGGGTCTCCCAACCACAGTGTCTCCAGCAGCAACGGGAGCCCCACTTCCCCTGGAGTCCCTTCCAGTCTGAGTGTTCTGAATGAGGGACGATCACACTGTAGTTAGGGGAGAAAATTCCCAGACCTGGAATTTTAATTTAATGAGGAGACTGTTTCTCTAACATTGAAGAGCACAAAGAATGCCTCAGCAGCTGGTCCCACTCCCTGAATAACGGAACCCACATTATCCATGGCTGCTGCCTCTGGGGACCAAGAGGAGAACTTGGTGATGTCATGAGCAAGTCTGGACTTTGAAATGCCAGTGCTGGAGTTTTGGGGACACCTTCTCAGTCCACTTGCTGCATTCACAGCACTTCAGCTGCTTCTGCACAGGAGCTGGCCCCCATGGGCTGAGCCCACACCCATGGCATGTTACTGGAAAGGCAGGAGAGGCCAGGCTTCCCTTCCTAACCCAGAGCCTTGGGCTCCCAAATCCTCTCCATTCCCCTATTCCCTCCCTGGGCAGTGTCTGCCACTGTCATGGCTTCCTGAAGCACCCCAATCTACTGGCTCTCTCCAGGAACCCCTTCACAGCCTCCCCTCTCTCCATGTCTGTGCCAGGCCCCTCCCAGGTAGAGGATCACTGGGTCCTCCCTCCTGCTGGCCCAGCAGTGCCTCCCCTCCAGCCTTTCTCACCCAGAGACAAAGGAGAAGAGAGTCCTCCCCCAGGAAAGGGCTGGGCAGGGAGACCCCTCTGGAGAAAGTAAGACCAAAATACATTTGCTAAGCCTAGTTACATAGCACTTTTAAAACATGGCAGTTCTGCTAGGGGAAACAGAACTGTTAGGCAGGAATATAGATATGAACAGGACAGACACTAAAAGGGACTCAAAGAGTTAAGCAGTTAAGGCTAGAAAGCCAGAAAAGACTCATAGAGTTAGAGTTAATCAGTCAAAGATCCAAAGGCCAGAAGTAACTTGGAATGTCCTCTGGTCAAGGGCAAAGGCTGCCGTGAATCCACACAGGGAGCCAGACGTGCCCGTGCCTTCCCCACACAGGGCTCCTCACCGCTGAGTGACCTGCCACTGCCTTCACTTCCTGGGAAGGAGCAGCATGTCCTGGTTTTTCCAACAAAGAATAAAGAAATCCCTGAACTGATTCAAAATTCATCACACAAATATGTGCTTTTCACATATTTATCACAAGAATTGTGATTAATTTAGCAAACAAGCCCAGCTATAAACAACATAGTGAAGACAGGAAAGATTCCATCTTAAAGCTAAGATTGCATTTTAAAACCCAGGAAGTTAAGAAGTAAGATTATTAACATACTCTTTAGCAAACAGACAAAAACTCAGACCACCCTGGGGGCAGGGCAGGTGGTCTTGATTGATACTCCCAGACCAGGAATCTGCTATCCTGGGAAGGAATCAGAGCAGTAAATTTCTAGTGTTATGGTAATTTTGCAGAATTACCAGGAGGACTGATAAGAAGAGACTTAATATCTCATGAAAGATGGAACATTTTGGGAACGTCAGCAAGTCTACATCCCAAGCCCTTGGTCACATTCCTGAAAATCCCTAACCACCACCTACGAAACTGATGCCGGGGTTCTTGTTCACGAAGCCGAAGGATGAGCTTCATAAACAGTCAAGGTAGCAGGCACAGGCTTTTATTCAGAAATAAAGTGAAAGGACAGAGCTCCCGGCTCACACCTGGAGGGGACAAGAGAGTCCGCTGTGCTGCGTTGTCTAGGGGGTTTTATAGGCAGATGAGGACTTTTTGAGAACATGAAAAAAAGTTCAAGCGTGCAGACCTGCTAAGTGGTCTCTGAACACCCAGAATTAACACAAGAATATCGTGCCCCATCTCTCTCGGGAACACCTGCGTCCTGGTCTAGGAGCAGATCAAAAGGCGGCCTGCCCAGCCCCCAATGTGGCCTGAGGTATTGTCTGTTTGCTAAAGAGTAAGTTAAGAATCCTGCTTCCCAAACTTCCTGGGTGTTAAAATGCAATCTTATCTTTAAGGTGGAATCGTCCCTGCCTTTTACTATATTGTTTACAGCTGGGTCTGCATGCTAAATTAGTTGCCTGGTTTGCAAAACCACCCCATCAGATCTGAAAGAGAAAAGACAGCACATAGGCCTGGGCCTTTTAGCCTGCTAAAGTGAATCTTACAAATTATTAGCATAATAAAAACATGTGCTACTCTTCTTTATGTGGGGAACATTAACTGATCTTACTGACAAATGACCCTAGAGCTTAATGTTTAACACAGAGTTTTTGGTAGGGGGTTTCCTTGCATGTAGTTACATTGCTCTGTCTGCAAATATTCTGCCTTGCTTTTTCCGGAGGCCCTCCCCCTACTCTGACTACACCCACAGTCCCTGTCTCAAAACCCCAGACCCTAAACCCTGAGGCTTCCCTCTCTCTGAGGTCACCCGTACTTTAAAACTGCATAGCGTCAAACTTTTCCTCAACTTTTCAGCACGCTTCTTCTATGAGGCAGACCACCCTGCCATTTCCCTGAGTGTGCACTTTCTCTCTTTAAATAAAACTTAAACCTTTCAGGGAACCTCTTCTCCCTGAGGTCACCCACACTTTTTCTCTCTTTAATTAACTTTAAATAAAACTTTTACTCTGCTTCACTACTGTGTCTCTGCCCTTCACTGCTCTGTTGCAGAGGGGACAAGAACTGAGGAAAAATGAACAACACCCCCTAACAGAACCAAACATGTCAGAAACATTCCTTGGGCACATCAGATACATTTTTTCAGAGCAATGCAAGGGAATCACAGGAGAGGGGGACCCTCCGAGTCACCAGGGACCCCCATTTCCCAAAACAAACCCCACTGCCGCCAGGGACACCCACCTCTTTCTTCAATGAGGTTTCTCGGGGAGTCAGATGGGGTGCCTCGTCTGCAGGGCCTGGGTGAACGCCGTGGGGCTGTGGGCTGATGCCGGGCACTCTTCAGGCTTTGGCTCTACTTCCCAGGTGGAGGACCACTTGATTCCAGAGAGGATGAGATTTATTATTTTTAAGCACCCACACACCTTGGCCTTGTGAAATAAAATGACGTTTTGCGGTTCCACACGGTGGACCCACAGGGAAAGGGCTGCAAGTGGCAGAGGGCCCATGTCAGCCAGGTCACCTCGCGGTGCTATGAAGACGCCCTGCAGCCATTCCCACCTGCATCACAGGACAGAGCACCTCCCTCGCCAACCGCGACCAGAAAGAAAACAGGCCTGGAGCACTCAGAGAAGATAACTGGGTCAGGCTCAGCTTTCCCCGGTAGACTCCTTTAGGAGAATAATTAGCAATCCTAATTGTTGCTTCCTGTCTCACGGAGAGGGCATCAGAATATTCATCATCTGCGCTTTCAGTCAAGGGCCTTGCATTGTTGATGGGCAAGCCTGTCCCCTGAAACCACCCTGTTGTAAAATAGATATTAAACATATTCCCAGCAAAGGGTCTCTGGTTCAGGTGAGCCAAATACGCTGGTGGGCTGCGCTCAGGCCGCGGTCGCCAGTAAGAAGCTGACCGGCTCTTAACCTCCACGGAGGGCGGCCCGACGGAGAGGGGTCCTGCCCCGAAGGACCGCACCCCGCCCAGCAGGCCCAGCGGCCACGCGGCCCACGCACTCGTGGCCAAGCGGGCGCCACAGGCCCTTCGCATCCCGGCACCACCGCGTGATTCGTCCGCACCCGGGCCTGCTGGCCCTCCGTCAGCTGGAAGCGAGCTCGCCTCGGGCTCCCTCGGAGCACCCGGCTGCTCGGCGGGCCCAGCAGGCAGGAGTCCAGCCGCGCTGCGCACCGGGGTGGGCGCGGCCGCGAGGCGGGGGGATGGGCCCCAGGGGTCCGCGTCCGCGGGGACAGACTCTGGGACAGAGGCCCGCGGGCTCCAGGTCCCCGCGCCTCCTCACCTGCCGGGCCGGGGCCAGCGGCGCGCGTCGCCCTCCCAGGCGGAGGTGGCACGGTCTGCCGGGCGGGCGGCGCCGACGGCTCTGCAGCAGCCACGGTGGCGACTGCGCGGGCCGGGTGACGTCCAGGGGACCAAGTCCGGGCTGGGCGGCGAGCGGCTCCAGAGCCGACCACAGAGCGCCGGCGGGCGGCCGGGGAGAGCGCCCCTCCGAGCTCGGGAGGGGTGGGGACGGGGCTGGACCGGGGCAGGCGCCACCCGCACATCCACCCTCTGGGTGTCGGGTCTGGGGCAGAAGGGAAGGCCCTGCGGCGGCTCCTCGGTCTTCCCGCGCCGCCTCCCGCCCTCCGCGGGACCCCAGCAACCCAGGTGGCAAACCTGCAAGTTACTGTGACTCTGGCTCGCGTGCCCTCGATGGCCCCGTCCCGCCCAAGGCGCCCAGCCTCCACGGCTGCCCCACGGGGCCGTCCAGGGACCCCTGTCTCTACCGGCCCGAGCCCAGCCCTAGGGGAGGGTGGCCTCACTGGAGCGGCCCCTGTCTGAGGGAGTCCGAGGCACAGACTGGGGTTTGGGCCCTGCACCCGACTCGCGGTCCTGACGGCATAGAGGGGACACCGTAGAAGCCTCTTGGGAGGGGAGGTCTGGCCGCCCTCAGCGACCCTGAAGCCTTGGCAGCTGGGATGGGGAAGGGTGACACAGAGAAGAAACAAAGTGCCCCCAGACCTACCTGTGGCACCCGCCTAGTCACACTGCCTCCTGGAATCTACACTTTTTTTAAGGTATCATTGATATGATATACACTCTTATGAAGGTTTCACAAGAAAAACGATGTGGTTACTACATTCACCCTTATTATCGAGTCCCCCCCCCAATACCGCATTGCAGTCACTGCCCATCAGTGTAGTAAGATGCCACAGAGTCACCACTTCTCTTCTCTGTGCTACAGTCTTCCCCATTGTGAGAAACACACTCACTGGTCCCAATTCAATAAGTGGACAAGGAGACCAAAAGAACAGCGGAGCGAGGCTTTAATGACGATCTTACAAGAACGGGTGTCTGCTGAGCAGGCACACTTGGGGAGATTGACGCCAGTAATTTATCTCCCAGTGCGCGAGTCCTTCCCCTGGTTCCTCAATGGCTGAGTGCTACAGGGCTCACATTCTTTCCCGGTCGCCGCCTAAGCCAGTTATATCTTTCCCTTACATTTGTCTTAATTTTATTGGTAGGTTTAAAAAACAAGTCAAACAGGTATAGCCAGGCCCTTACCGATTCCCCCACTCCCACCCGCACGGTCAGCCCAAGCAGCTTCCGCTATGTGGCCCTTTGTTAATACCTTATGAGTTAAAATGTATAAACAGCCTGGTGGGAATAAATCACATTTAGGTTTTATGCTCTTTTCTAACACCCATGATCCCCCCACACCATGTGTACTAATCATAATACCCCTCAATCCCCTTCTCCCTCCCCCCCCGCCCTACCCCCTCCCCTTTGGTAGCTGCTAGTCCCTTTTGGAGTCTGTGAGTCTGCTGCTGTTTTGTTCCCTCTGGAAATTACACTTCTTGTCCTCCAGTTCATTTCACTTCTGGATACAGGAAGCACACAAAAGTTTGTGACTGGAGTGGAATGGAGTGAGTGATCAGTGTGAAGTGGAAATCTAGAGGGATTTTCATCCACCAATTCAACTGGCACAATCCCCATGTACTTTCCTGAAGCCAACCTGCCACTTCCCCTGCTGGGTGCTGGGTGACAGTGACAGCTGCCTGCTTCTGCGGGCCAGGACCACTTCCCGCATTACCTGCCATAGCATATCTTGGGGTGGGGAGCGGGGTGCAAAACAAAGTGGAAATTTTTTCTCTGCAAGTTTCACCCAGGGGGCATTTGTTTAAATAAACAAATTCCTCCTCTTTGATGCATATACTCTTGGTGGGAGACTTCCAGTTGTAAGTTAGTAGGCTGAGCTTAATGGGTTCCTTAGCCAGCTACCTGGAAGTTGGAGGTTCTTATAAAGGGAGGGTTGGGGCAGGAAAGGAAAGAAGGCAGCTTGGTGGGTGGGTGCATTTGCCTGGAAGGGAACTCCCTTTCCTGGACACAAGGGGGCACACCCCCGGTAACTGCACATTTCACCCTGCCCCCAGTTCTTACTCTAGCAAAAGGCACTCAGGTTGACTGAAATCCAACTCCAAAGCTACAATTCAGCCTTAGATCACCTCCAAGGCCAGAATGGACAGCTCTGGCTCCTCTTCTCCTTAAGGCCTCAGAATACTTCAGGCCAACATCTACTCTCTTCCCAACCAAGTCTCTCCCTCCCTTGACTCATTCCACCTGTCTCCAGACAACCCTCCCTTGAGCTTCACGTTTCCATCCACTCACTGGGCACCTCCAGCTGGATATCGCCTGACCCTCCCGCCAGTCCACACGTCTCCTGCCACCACCAGCAGCCAGCCAGGAGGCCATGCAGAATGGGAGAGCTGGCCTCAACGCTGACCCTCCTGTCACTCACACACATCAGGGCCTCACTGAGCCCCCTGGATGCCCAAAGTCCTTCAAAGCAATACCCCTCCTTGGTGTGTTCACCTCTCGCTGGTCCATCCTGCTCTCTGTCCCGTTTCAACCGTGTAGATCAGCTTTGGTCCTTCTGCTCCTTAAAAATTTTTGGAGCCCCCTCGCCTGAGGATGAAGCCAGTCTCCTGAACTGTACTGGCTCTTCACCAGCATGCTGAGGGGTTACTGCCCTCACTGGCTAATCTGAGACTTTGGCTTCCCCACACACTTTTACAGGACTCTGCTCCCTGGTAGAGTCCCCAGCCAGCAGGGTGAGGCACACTGGGCCGTCCCCACAGGCCATCCTGCTGTGTAACCAGCAGCATATCCTGGCATTACAGTTCTGTGAATAAGACTGTCCTTACACAAACAAGGCTGTGGGGGTCCTTCAGAGTGGGCACCCTGGTGTCTTACCCCTCATCAGGGGCTGAGGAAGAATATTCTGTGGGCAATCACTAGGACCTACCACATTGCAGGGCTTCAGCACCCCTTAACTTAATGTAAAATGGAATGGAAGCTGTTACTTTCACATTTGCTGCACCAAGGGGAAAGATTAATTTTTTTTAAAAATCAGAAAATATTCAAGTGAAATGGCATATATTAGAAAGAGCATAAAACATTCCACTTGAGAAATGAGCTAAAAATATTTTCCTAATTATTAAACCACTTTAAAACACTGAGTTCTGAAGGCATATAACTTTCAGCTAAATTCCTATGTTCAGCAGTTCTAGGTTTCCACCCACTCCCCACTCCCACCCCCTCCCTGCTCCATTTCTCTTCCTCCCACTGGTGACCTGGGGTGGTGAAAGGGCTTGGGTCCCACCAGATCAAGGCTTTGGTACATTACCGTTTCGTGAGGTCTGCTCTGTTCATGAAGTCTGTGTGCAGTCTGGTGCAGCATTCTTTCCTGTTGCTGTTTTAAGGTTAGTTGTATTAACTATATTTTTGTAATATATGTTGTTTTGGGAGGAGTTCTCTGTCTCACCTCTCACGCAGCCATCTTGAATTCCCAAAATCAGTAATTATTACATTTTATTACTCTCACCTGGGTATCTTCCCAAGAAAATACATAATTATATTCTGGGTATCTTCCCAACAGAAATAATACATTAAGCCTTACTCAATTATTAAATGAAATATTCTTGGTAACATCACTGTGACCCTGGTCACCTATGTAAATGTAAAAAAGCAGCCTCTGGGAGGCTGGCTTCAGGTACCATTATAAGACTTCCTTTTCCTCAATGGAAAATTGGTTTCCAATTTTGAGTCTTGGCTTCACCATCAATTCTTTTAGAAGTTGGTTTGAGCTTATTTTTCCTTCCACTAATTAAAAACTTGGGTTTATTATTAGATAAACATGCAATAGTTACATCCTTTGACATGTGAAGAATGTCTTGTACTTTGGCTATACTGCAATTCTAAATTTGGATATTGTTTCTTTCATGCTTTTTTTCAAGTGTTTCCCTATAAGTTTCTTTTGTAGTTCAGTCCCAGAACTCTCAGGGATGCAACAAACTTGATTCATTTTACATTCCTACTCTACCTCCTCCCATGCCTTTCCCCACCTCAACCCCACCACACACAATTTTAGGCTATTTCTCTTCCTCTTGAAAACATCACTTCTTTTGTGACAATACATGAAGTTTAATTCAGCCTTACACTTTTCCAATTATTTCTTCCAAAGTGAGGCTTTTAAGGACAATAGTTCTTTTTATGAAAAATGTAACAATTCCTCAAATTTTGCATACATTAGACCCATAATTGTTATTTTAAGAATCCAAGGTTATAAAGAAGTGGGGGGAACACAAATTCAAATTACAACTTGCCACAAACACCACTTGATACTTGTACACTCACAGACCACGTTTTTGAAGAGTAAGCAGTATTAGTAATACACAGAAATCAGCATTATAAATAAAAATCTGTTATTTGTGGCAGATTAAAACAACTAATAGAAATTTCGGAGGAAGAAGACTAAGTAAAGGAAAAGTGTAACTTCGTAAGGAAAAAAAAATATGGAAAGAAAAGACCACTTAAGAATTACAAAAGTTATATTTATTCACGATGCTACATTTATTGCATTCCCTTAGAAAAATGGAGAACTGTTTATGTACCCAATTTGCACATATAAAACTTTATACAAATTATGTGTAGCACATAAAGGCCTCTGGTACAGCTAAAATCCTGACACTACAGATTGGAGAATCCTGCTTCAGGGTCTCTAGTTTATCATGTGTGTCCATAGAAAATAAAAACTGGAATTATAGTCAGTCTTGCTGCTCACACTTAGAAATTATTTGGAAATATAATAAAATTTTTGATCACTCTAAAACTCAAAAAAAGGTAAATTGGAAGGGGAGATACATTTTTATTCTAATTTCAACTTAATAGTATGACAAATTCACACCTTATTTTGGCTGGATCTTCAAAAAAAAAAAAAACACCTTAGGTTTGACATTATCTTTCTAGTGGCTGTGCCAGAAGGTAATTTGTCAAAATATTTACCAAGCAATTAAAAAAAATAATAATACTCCGTTTACAAAATGGTACAAGTAATACTTTAAGGAACCAGGAAATACTAAATATCTTTGGCTATACAACTAAAAGGCCATTCTTACAACAGAATAGGGAATATTCACCTCAGAACCAACTATAGAAACAGAAAGCGTAACAGAAATATGCATAGAACTTATCATTTGTCTTGCTTTTTCCCCATCCTATTCATACTAATCAAGGAGAACGCAATTTACATAATCTTCCCAGATGAGACTCAACAGCACTACAAAGATGCCCGAATTTCTGCGAGGCAAAGTGAATTAAAAAAATTACACAACTAAGTAAAGACTGAAGGGACAAACGTTTGCAAATATTTTGTACTTGTTTGCTTAATTAAGCCTTATGAGGGCAGAAATTATAGCTGATAAACAAAAAGTCACAATCTTCACAAATGGAACTGTAATAGAAAAATAAATCAAATGAAACGTTTATTAATAAATGAATCCTGTTTTATTACTTCAAGTGTTAATGATAAAAAAAATTTCAGCACAGCTGTTGCATTTAAAAAAGTGAAACTATATACTGTGTTTCTAGCTCAGTAAACAGATGAATCTGATGTCTCTGAATGACATAATTGAGCACTGTACAGTACATCTTATGAAGACCCGTAAATTAAAGAACTACTGGTTTAAAGTTAGTGATTATGAATCAAATATGTATTCATAGTTTCAGCTTCTTTTTCCTTCCTCTACCATCAGGTGCTCCATCCATTTTACGTTTCTGAGTCTACAAACAAACAGAAGGATTACTTTTCATCACAGACTAGTATTAATATAAAATATACTGTCAGACACTTTACTAGTAACTATTACATAGTAGTAAGTATTAAGATTTTCTTACCCAGAATTATCTTAATTCTCCAATCTTATGTACTCATTTTCCTAACACAATAAAAATTTGAATGCTAATAATGAAACAATTTACAATTAGAAATAGTAAATCAACACACCAAACAAAAAAGTGTAACCTCGCTGTCAGGAAGATGGTGGCATGAGCAGGGTGGCAGAAATCTTCTCCTAAAACCATATATATTTGTGAAAATACAACTATTCCTAAAAGAGAGACCAGAAGATACCATACAACAGCCAGGCTAAAGCTACATCTGCGAGAACTCAGCACCTCACAAACTGGGTAAGATACAAAGCCGCGACCCGGCAGGACCTGAGCACACCCCCAACCCAGTTCACCACCGGGAGGAAAAGAATCAGAGTGGGGAGGGACTGGAAGAACAGAACTGCTAAATAACCAGCCCTGGTGATCTGCACTGGGACCACACACATGGCATGGTATACTGAAGATCAGAGAAAGGGAAGGGAAGGGTCAGAGACAGACTGCGAGTGGGTCCCCCACAGCCGGCTCCCCTGGGACAAAAGAAAAGAGGGTGTTTTAAAAGTCTTAAAGAGACAAGGGCCCATCAGTGGAACAAAATCGTCCAAGCACACTCAGCAAAGCAGGCTGAGAATCCTGAGGAATTTCGGGCCCCCTAACCGGATGCCAGGTAAAGCAGACCCACCGAAGCCGCTCATGGCAATAAGCAGCCTACCGTTCTTCCCCCCGGCTGGCGCTACAAATGGTCTGGCGGATCCACCACAGCTGTGGAACAGCGGGGGAGTGGACCCGCCCACAGCAACCACACAGAATCTCCTCCTGGCAGGCATGCAGCTAACCAAAAAGGGCCGCGGAAGACAGAGGAAGGTCCAGAAGGCACCAAGGGGTGTAGAATGCACCCGGCGTGGCTGCAAACCCCCGTAGTGCTCTACGCTACCACGAGGGCAGCACTGCCCACGCGAGCTAAGAGGATTATCCCAGAGACTGCCTCCCGGTGTGCGGGAAAGCGGCACAGGCTCCAGAGAAGGACAAGGAGAACAACAAGCAGGAATGGACTTTGTTCTGCCACCTGACACACGTGGCACCTGCCTGCGACCACTTCTATTGCCATGAAAAGACAGAAGAATCTGGTCCAGTCAAAATGCACTCAGACAACCCCAGAGAGAGGGCCTGGTGGGATAGATTTAAATAATCCTCCTGGAAAAGAAATCAGAATGAAAGTCATAACCATGATGAAGGATCTACAGAGAAATATGCAAGAGCTAAGGGAGGAAGTCAGGAGGGACATTACAGAAATAAAACAATCAATTAATGGGCTTAAGAGCAAACCGGACGAGGTGCAAGAGACTGTTAATGGAATAGAAATCAGAGAACAGGAATACAGAGAAGCTGAGGCAGAGAGAGATAAAGGGATCTCTAGGAATGAAAGAATATTAAGAGAATTGTGTAACCAATCCAAACAGAACAATATTCGCATTATAGGAATACCAGAAGAAGAAGAAGAGAGAAAAAGGGATAGAAAGTGTCTTTGAGGAGGTGATTGCTGAAAACTTCCCCAATCTGGGAAAGGAAATAGTCTCTCAGACTGTGGAAGCCCACAGATCTCCCAACACAAGGGACCCAAGGAAGACAACAGCAAGACATATAATAATTAAAATGGCAAAGATCAAAGACAAGGACAGAGTATTAAAGGCAGCCAGAGAGAGAGAGAAAAATCACCTACAAAGGAAAACCCATCAGGCTATCATCAGACTTCCCAACAGAAACCTTACAGGCTAGAAGAGAACGGCATGATATATTTAATGTAATAAAACAGAAGGGCCTTGAACCAAGAATACTGTATCCAGCACAATTATCATTTAAATTTGAGGGAGGGATTAGACAATTCCCAGGCAAGCGAAAGTTGAGGGAATTTGCCTCTCACAAACCACCTCTACAGGATATCTTAAAGAGACTGCTCTAGATGGAAGCACTCCTAGGCTAAAAACATGTCACCAGAGAAAATAAAATCATAGCAAAGAAAGCAGACCATCCAAATACAAACTAAAGGCAAAAAATAAAATCAACTACCCACAAAAACAGTCAAAGGAAACGTAAAAGGGTACAAAATAAAAAACCTAGCATATAAAGAATGGAGGAGGAAGAATAAGAAGGGAAAGAAATAAAGAATTATCACATTGTGTTTATAATAGTTAACAAGAGAGTTAAGTTAGACTGTTGGATAGTAAAGAAGGTACCCTTGAACCTTTGGTAACCACGAATCTAAAGCCGGCAATGGCAATAAGTACATATGATTGATAATCACCCTAAAGGCAAATGGACTGAATGCACCAATCCAAAGACACAGAGTAGGAGAATGGATAAAAAAGCAAGACTATATGCTGCTTACAAGAGACTCACCTCAAACCCAAAGATATACACGGACTAAAAGTGAAGGGATGGAAAAAGATATTTCATGCAAACAACAGGGAGAAAAAAGCAGGTGTTGCAGTACTTGTATTGGACAAAATAGACTTCATAACAAAAAGTAGCAAGATATAAAGAAGGATATTACATAATGATAAAGGGGTCAGTCCAACAAGAGGATATAACCATTATAAATATATATGCACCCAGTACAGGAGCACCAGCATATGTGAAACAAATACTAACAGAATTAAAAGAGGAAACAGAAAGCAATGCATTCATTTTAGGAGCCTTCAACACACCACTTACTCCAAAGATCACATCAACCAAACAGAAAATAAGTGGAGACACAGAGACACTGAAGAACACACTAGAACAGATGGACCTAACAGACATCTACAGAACTCTACACCCAAAAGCAGCAGGATACACATTCTCCTCAAGTGCATATGGAACATTTTCCAGAATAGACCACATACTAGGCCACAAAAAGAACCTCAGTAAATTAAAAATTATTGAAATTCTACCAACCAACGTCTCAGATCACAAAGGTATAAAACTAGAAATAAATTGTACAAAGAAAACAAAAAGGCTCACAAATACATGAAGGCTTAACAGCATGCTCCTAAATAATCAATGGGTCAAAGACCAAATTAAAACAGAGATGAAACAATATATGGAGCCAAATGACAACAGCAGCACAAAGCCCCAACTTCTGTGGGATGCAGCAAAGGCAGTTCTAAGAGGAAAGTATTGCAATCCAGGCCTATTTAAAGAAGGAAGAACAATCCCAAATGAATAGTCTAAAGACACAATTACTGAAATTGGAAAAAGAAGAACAAATGAGGCCCAAAGTCACCAGTAGGAGGGACATAATAAACATCATAGAAGAAATAAATAAAATTGAGAAGAATAAAACAATAGAAAAAAAAAATCAATGAAACCAAGAGTTGGTTCTTTGAAAAAATAAACAAAATAGATAAACCCCTAGCCAGACTTAAGCGAAAAAGAGAATCTACACACATAAACAGAATCAGAAATGAGAAAGGAAAAATCATGACCGACCCTACAGAAATACAAAGAATTATTAGAGAATACTATGAAAATCTATATGTTAACAAACTGGAAAACCTAGAAAACAGACAACTTCTTAGAAAACTACAACTTTCCAAGACTGACCAAGGAAGAAACAGAAAACCTAAACAGACCAATTGCCAGCAACGAACTTGAATCGCTAATCAAAAAACTACCCAAGAACAAAACCCCCGGGCAGATGGATTCACTGCTGAATTTTATCAGACATGTAATGTAGGGAAGAAATAATACACATTCTCCTTAAAGTTTTCCAAAAAATAGAAGAGGAGGGAATACTTCCAAATTCATTCTATGAAGACAGAATCACTCTAATACCAAAACCAGGCAAAGACACCAGAAAAGAAAATTACAGACCAATACCCTGATGAACATAGATGCAAAAATACTCAACAAAAATATTAGCAAACTGAATTCAAAAATACATCAAGAGGATCATACACCATGACCAAGTGGGATTCATCCCAGGGAGGCAAAGATGGTACAACATTCGAAAATCCATCAACATCATCCACCACATCCACAAAAAAGAAGAAAAAAACCACATGATCATCTCCATAGATGCTGAAAAAGCATTTGACAATATTCAACATCTATTCATGATAAAAACTCTCAACAAAATGGGTATAGAGGGCAAGTACCTCAACATAATAAAGGCCATTTATGACAAACCCACAGCCAACATCATACTTAACAGCGAGAAGCTGAAAGCTTTTCATCTAAGATCGGGAACAAGATGGGATGCCCACTCTCCCCACTGTAATTCAACATAGTACTGGAGTTCCTAGCCCCAGCAGTCAGACAAAACAAAGAAATACAAGGCATCCAGATTGGTAAAGAAGAAGTCAAACTGTCACTACTTGCAGATGACATGATATTGTACATAAAAAACCCTAAAGACTCCACTCCAAAACTACTAGAACTAATATCTGAATTCAGCAAAGTCGCAGGATACAAAATCAACACACAGAAATCTGCTTTCCTATACACTAACGATGAGATAACAGAAAGAGAAATCAGGAAACAAATTCCATTCACAATTGCATCAAAAAGAATAAAATACAAAGCAAATAATCCAATTAAGAAGTGGGCAGAGGACATGAATAGACACTTCTCCAAAGAAGAAATTCAGATGGCCAACAGGCACATGAAAAGATGCTCCACATCGCTAATCATCAGAGAAATGCAGATTAAAACCACAATGAGATATCACCTCACACCAGTGAGGATGGCCAACATCCAAAACACAAAACAACAACAAATGTTGGCGAGGATGTGGAGAAAAGGGAACCCTCCTACACTGCTGGTGGGACTGCAAATTAGTTCAACCATTGTGGAAAGCAGTATGGAGGTTCCTCAAAAACTCAAAATAGAAATACCATTTGACCCAGAAATTCCACTCCTAGGAATTTACCCTAAGAATGCAGCAGCCCAATTTGAAAAGGACAGATGCACCCCTATGTTTATTGCAGCACTATTTACAATAGCCAAGAAATGGAAGCAACCTAAGTGTCCATCAGTAGATGAATGGATAAAGAAGATGTGGTACATATACACAATGGAATATTATTCAGCCATAAGAAGAAAACAAATCCTACCATTTGCAACAACATGGATGGAGCTAGAGGGTATTATGCTCAGTGAAATAAGCCAAGCCGAAAAAGACAAGTATCAAATGATTTCACTCATATGTGGAGTATAAGAACAAAGAAAAAAACTGAAGGAACAAAACAGCAGCAGACTCACAGAACCCAAGAACGGACTAATAGTTACCAAAGGGAAAGGGACTGGGGAAAATGGGCGGGAAGGGAGGGATAAGAGGGAAAAAGGGGCATTACGATTAGCAAATGTAATGTTGGGGGGGCACGGGGAGGGCAGTACAGCTCAGAGAAGACAAGTAGTAATTCTATAGCATCTCACTACGCTGATGGACAGTGACTGTAATGGGGTTGGTGGTGGGGACCTGATGAAGGGGTAGTTTAATAATCGTAATATTGCACATGTAATTGTAAATTAATGATAATAAAATAAATTATATTAAAAAAAATAAAAAATAAATAAAAAAAGAATAAAATACCTAGGAATAAACCTAATGAAGGAAGTGAAAGACCTATACCCTGAAAACTAGAAGACACTCCTAAGAGAAATTAAAAAGGATACTAACAAATGGAAATTCATCCCATGCTCTTGGCTACGAAGAATAAAGATTGTCAAAATGGCTATACTACCTAAAGCAATCTACAGATTAAATGCAATACCTATCAAAATACCAACAGTATTCTTCAATGAACTGGAACAAATAGTTCTAAAATTCAAATGGAACCACAAAAGACCCTAAATAGCCAAAGCAATCCTGAGAAGGAAGAATAAAGGGGATGGAATTACACTCCCTGACTTCAAGCTCTACTACATACCACAGTGATCAAGACAATTTGTTACTGGTACCAGAACAGACCCATAGACCAGTGGAATAGAATAGAGTGCAGACATTAATCCAAACATATACGGTCAATTAATATATGATAAAGGAGCCATGGATACACAATGGGGAAATGACAGCCTCTTCAACAGCTGGTGTTGGCAAAACTGGACAGCTACATGTAAGAGAATGAAACTGGATTACTGTCTAACCCCATCCACAAAAGTAAACTCAAAATGGATTTAAGACCTGAATGTAACTCATGAAACCATAAAACTCTTAGATAAACACATAGGCAAAAATCTCTTGGACATAAACACGAGCAACTTCTTCATGAACATATCTCCCCAGTCAAGGGAAACAAAAGCAAAAATGAACAAGTGGGACTATATCAAACTAAAAACTTCTGTACAGCAAAGGACACCATCAGTAGAACAAAAAGACATCCTACAGTATGGGAAAATACATTCATAAATGACCTATCTGATAAGGGATTGACATCCAAAATATATAAAGAGCTCACGCACCTCAACAAACAAAAAGCAAATAATCCAATTAAGAAATGGGCAGAGGACATGAATAGACACTTCTGCAAAGAAGAAATTCAGATGACCAACAGGCACATGAAAAGATGCTCCACATCACTAATCATCAGAGAATGCAAATTAAAACCCAATGAGATATCACACACCAGTGAGGATGGCCAACATCTGAAACACAAAGAACAACAAATGTTGGCGAGGATGTGGAGAAAGGGGAACCCTCCTAAACTGCTGGTGGGAAAACAAATTAGTTCAACCATTGTGGAAAGCAGTATGGAGGTTCCTCAAAAAACTTAAAACAGAAATACCATTTGACCCAGGAATTCCACTCCTAGGAATTTACCCTAAGAATGAACCAGCCCAGTTTTAAAAAGACATATGCACCCTTAAGTTTACTGCAGCACTATTTACAATAGCCAAGAAATGGAAGCAACCTAAGTGTCCATCAGTAGATGAATGGATAAAGATGTGGTACATATCCACAATGGAGTATTATTCAGTCATAAGAAGAAAACAGATCCAGACGCTTGCAACAACATGGATGGAGCTAGAGGGTATTATGCTCAGTGAAATAAGCCAGGTGGAAAAAGACAAGTATCAGATGATTTCACTCATATGTGGAGTATAAGAACAAAGAAAAAAACTGAAGGAACAAAACAGCAGCAGACTCACAGAACCCAAGAATGGACTAACAGTTAGCAAAGGGAAAGGGACTGGGTAAGATGTGTGGGAAGGGAGGGACAAGGCGGAAAACGGGGCCTTATGATTAGCAGATATAATGTGGGTGTGGTGGCGCACAGTGAGGGCAGTACAACTCGGAGAAGACAAGTAGTGATTCTATAGCATCTCACTACACTGATGGACAGTGACTGTAATGGGGTATATGGGGGGGACTTGATGATGTGGGGAGTCTAGTAACCATAATGTTGAATGCACATTTAATTGTAGATTAACGATACCAAAAAAAAAAAGTGTAACATGCTCCCTTACCAAAAGAAAGCAGCAAGAATTATTTTGTCAGGTTATATAAATATAAGATATTATCCAGAGACACTAATTTATTCGTGGCTTTATAAATTATTATTAAATAACAAGATGACTTTTTTCTCTTAAAACTATTTGCTTTCACATTGCTAAGCTATCACTAGGATAATAAAGCAAAGCCTAGAAGTTAACAGTAAAGGTGGTAAGGCCATTGTTTTCCTAATCTTCTAAAATTTTAACTTGCATTCCCAAGGTCAAGTGTAGGCTCTTGGCCCTCACAAGACATCCCTTCCCAGATTTTCACTAATTTCCGTACTATGGACTATCATCATAATGTGTTCTCCCCAGAAAATGCAATCAAGTTTAATTTATTCCTTTAAGCTATTCAAGGCCATGTATGTACAAAGAAAGACTTAATATATCAATGACAGCCAAATAAAAACAGAAGAGTAACACAATAATGATAGCCATGTAATGTTCAAGTTTTTCAAAGAAAAGAGTCTTCCAGGAAAACATTTACATATTCATGAATACTTACTGAAGGCTTTGGTCCTCTTTTCTTTTTCTCTGCCTTCTCTTTTTCTTCTAGTTCCATGTTTTCTCTTTCAATCAAGGTAATTAAGGTGTTACATCTCCTCTGCAGCTCCTGAGTCATAAACATAAATTTACACGGTAAACCTGTATTTTCCATCTATATGTTTCATGATTGTAATTCTAAAACAGAAGTATGTTTTAACAGTGGAATATAAAATCACTTATACACCCAACTTATTTTCCATTAGAAGTTTTCATGATTATAATTTTGAAACAAAGATACATTTTAATAGTGTAATATAAAACCACATACATCCCCAATAGATAAAATTTAAAGAGCAAAGGAATTTTCATACACAATCCAGGGAGTGGGGCTAAAAAGATATTTGTAAATGTTTTCACTTCATTAGTCATATGTTCTGCATTCTGCATAAATCCTTCCTTCAGTTAGAGTTAAAGCAGTGAAAACAAACATCTCATAATATATGCAATATTGCTCCTTAGTGTCTGCGCCTGAGAATTGCCACATATATCCAAAACTTAAGAGTGTGCATATTTGAAGGTCAAAATAAATTAGAACTCTAGCACTATCACTAGAATTATGGTAGCTGACATTTTTAACTATGGATGTGAACTGTGTTCTAAGGAACTGACTTAACCTATGATATTAACAGTATTATAATAAAACTTTACTTCAAAGATACAGCAGAATCATAACTTTCTCTTAATTTTAAAATGACCTTAAAGAATATTAAATATACTCACTCTGAACTGTTAACTATAGTATACAAAAAGGCACCAACACTCACCATTGCTGTTCTGGACTTAAGAAACCAGTCAAATCTGAACTGTGGAGAGTTGCGAATACACTGTCGTAATTCATCATAAACATTTTCCTTGTCAAATCCAAGTTTGTGCAGCATACAGATCAGGAAACGATCCTCTTCCTCAGTATAGTTTTTTCCTTTGTTAGTACCATATGATATTCTCAACTGATGGAAAGGTGCTTTGTACCGTCCAATCTGTCAAAAGTCAGATTTAATTATAATATAAAATATGAATCCTATACAGTATGTATTTTGAACTTGGCTTCAGTAAAATTAACTATAAACATCATATTTCAAATCAGAATTTTCTATCCAAAGCATCTCATTTGCATTATATACAACCTTTGCCAGGAACAACTTTAGTCTTTATTATTCTACAAAGAAATACGGACTCAGACTGACACCATGTAGGGAAGAGCTAATCATGGTGACTCTGACCCAATACATCAACTGAAATATTGAGGTAAATCCTGTTGAAACATTTGAATGCTGTTCTTTGAAGAAAACTTTCATTTTAAGCCATCATTTCTTTCCCTTTTTAAGTTACTTTAAATTTCATATTCACACCAGTTATTTACCACTATACTTATTAATAAACAAAATACCTTTGTGTCAAGTGCTTTTTTGATACTAATTCTTCTTTGAATTCTTGCCTCTCCCCTTTCAATCTGAGCCATAATCTTCTCTATGTCTTGGAGCTCATTGCATCTTTCCCAGAACACAGCTTGTAAAACAGTAAAAGTTGGACAGTTGAAGACAGGTGAAGAAAGGGGGAAATATAAACAGCTTGTTATCATAAATGCTCTCATTTATTTCATTAACTAGGGATTAAGAAACATTTTCATTTCCCCCATCAAATACTAAAAAAGTTGTCATTAAATTATTTCTCAGTTTCCTGATTGTAAAAAAGAAATGAGATGAACTGGATGATTTAAGTATCTAACTCAAATTTCTACTATTCTGAAATGCTAAGCAGACACATCACAGCACAACCACACAGTCATTTGACAATTCAAGTGTTTGCAGGAAACACACGCACTTAAGAAATTATAGAGAGAAATGAAAATAAAAATGAAAGAACAATTATTTAATGACCTAGTCTAGTGTTCTTGGCTATAGCTATTTAGGGTAAAAAAATTAAATTATTAAGGGGGATATTTTTTAACTCAGTTTGTAAAAAAAGGGCACTACACTATGGCAAAATTTAGCTTATCAAAGCAATTCAGAGTAAGAAAATCTGAACTTTCCAACAGCTCCCCAAAAGCCTGAGAACATTCTCATACCTACTGATAAGAATTACCTGAGTATTCAATAACTTCTTCTGGAGTTTTTCCTTCTACTTCTCTTGCTATATTTTCAATATCATCACGACCCCACTTCTCATTAGCTTTGATAAACTGGTTAAAATCTCTTTTATTCCAATTGGTAAATCCCTTCAAATCAATGAAAATAAAATATTTAATCAAAGTACACTGAACCTGGAAAAGATGCTATTATACTTTACCAATGCTTCTAAATATTAGAGAATTTTCACTTGCTCCTAGATTTTTTTCAAGTTAAGTTCTTTTAAAGTGGTAACTTTTCATGTACACAGATGTGCACTTTCAGCAATACATCATATATTGCTTAGATAACCAGTAATTAAATGGGAGTGAAAGAGAGTAAGGAATGCTGCATGAAAAGGTAACATTTTCGCAGAACTCTGAAGGATTAATAGAAGTTTGCCAGGAGGACTGAACATCACTGAAGAGCAAAGATATAAGCAAGTGAAAAAAAATGGAAGGAAAAGAAAGCTTAAGGTATGGGTTTATGCAAGATTCTGAAAGGCCTTGAATGAACTCTCAAGGATATTAAATAAAATAGTACCAGGAAGAGATTTACAACTAAGATTATAGCAATGTGGGAGAGTCACAAAAAAATAATGGGAACAGTGAAAGAAAAGTGATCAAAGATACCTACTCCACCAAGGCCAGTGCAAATTTATAATCTCAACTACCTAAACAACTAGTGACAATCAAACAGCAGCATATACTCATATGCCCATGCTCTACTGTCTCTACTTCATTTTTGAAAGCAAAAACTTGTGCTGCTTTGTATACCCCAATGAACAATGTACCTTACAAAACAATGGTTACTAAATTTTGTGCTGACTGATATACCTGTGTTAGAAGCTTCTCTTTTTCCTCTAATTCTTCATCATTAAGGGGTTCAGCTTCATCAATTTTAAGCTGTTCTTCTTTTTGTGCTTGTGCTGCATTTGGTAGGTCAGGATTTCGAGGCACCTAAAAACATTTTTGTCATCAATCAGTAAGTTTTTAAAAGTATGTGATAAATTCTTAACTAAATGACATTTGACAAGTTTTAATCTAACCATGAAAGAAAACATACCAATGTCCTGATTTATGAAGAACAAACCAGAGTTATGAACAAAATGTTATTTCCATTACCTTGTACCCAATAGTTTTTCTGTAATACAGAATTTCTTTTTCCAGCAATTCAAATAAACGCGGAGGAAAAAACTGGAAATCCTGAACATTGGGTTGTTTTGGAGGTCGAGGAGCCTAAAAAAAATAAACGGTATTGTCCACATATTTTCCTTTAAATCAATCACCTATCTGTAATAATATCCTCATTCTAACAAACTATGACTGCCAATTCTAAGCAATTGAATGAATCTGTCACTAAAATTGAACCATAATCAACTTTTAAATGCATACATTCAATATTAATTTTTAGAAAACCTTTAACAAAGACTGAAGGAGGTACACTGCAAGAAGCCACAAAAAATCTAGTTCTCAATCTGATTTTATTGCCAAGAACATACAAAGATAAATAATTTACATTCCCAATACTTTTTGTATTTTTGTGCTTTGTCAGCTCACCTTTGGTGCTTTAGGTTCACTGACACGAAGAGCTTCTCTGAAATAGGCATCAACAGCATAGTTGGCTTTTCTTTCTCTTTTAGGTGGTTCAATCCACTCTGTGAAAGCAATCTAGTATATGGAAAACAATTCAAATAGCCAATTTTTATTATATACTGTCAACAATCTTAAATAAATGCAACCCATTCTCTATACACCATTACAACTATTGTTTGTAAATGGAAAGATACTCATAAAATCTTGGACTGATAAGATCTACAAAAATAGGGACTATCATACTTTGGTCAATACTGTGTAATTAACACATAAGACAGTATCTAGTGAACAGGCACAGACATTAAGTATGTGTTGACTAATCAGTGATAACTCCATTAGGTAAAAAAAAAAAACTGTCACAGCTTGTATGCTATAACCCAAATTAGAAGAAAAATGTAGATACATATTTAGCCTAGAAAAAATTCAGAGGATATACATGTCTAAACGCTAACAGAAAAAAACATTAAGTAGAATTATTATTTTCTTCTACCCTGTAGGTTATTTTCTAATTTCTCTACATAATAGCAAGCATTATAAAAATAGGAAGTTTTTCCTTTCAACTTTACCAGCCAATTCTGCTGTTAAAATATAATCTGATTAGGTTGTGACAATTTTCTGCCAGTAATTTTAATTTTTAAATATGCCAAATTACTATAATCACCTCCAACAATAGTGTACAGTAAGCTTCTTTTTAAACATTTTAGAATTTAGAGCTTACCAAAACTTTTAAAAAACATTTCAGAGCTTACCAAATGAAAATCTGGCATTAAATTGGCATCAAAGTGAAAATGATTTAGAGGTGAATAAACAAAAATGGACTGCTGTTTGAAACACGTTTACAAGGTACTACATACAACACTTAAAATTCCAAGTTTTAAGTAAAATAAAGTCTTCAAGTAACCAAAGCCTCTTTCTAAATTACCTTTTGTTTTTCTCTATAATCTTCTCCTTCAAAGTTATAAACACTCGATTCTGTATCCATTGTAAAGTTTCTAAGTGAGCTTTCACCCATCTTGGAGAGTTTTTCATTCATTTCTGCAGTCTAGGGAACAAAATACTTATATTAAGATGGAGAAAAAAAAAGAATGAGAACTATAGTCAAAATGAATTAGGCTTTACAGTACACAAAAGCTTCTTTTAATGCAAGTAAGATTATCTATAACTAACATAACAATATTTCCTCACACAGTTCTCGTTTCAACTATTTTATATAATTAAAAGCTTTACTATTTAATCTATACCTCACCTTCTTTGCACCTCTTTCCAAAATACCATCAATATCTTCATCAGTAATCTCACTTTCCTTTGAAGCAAATACATGTGTTGCCCCATGTCTGATCATTTGAAGCATTTCATCTTTGCCAATTTTGTTCAGATTCTGATCCACAAGCCTTCCTGAAAAAAGATTGTGTTGTATAATGTTAACTGAACATTTTATTTTACTGGAAACTTGGAATTTTAAATGTTAGGTGTAATACCATGTAATTTTGTCTCAAACATCAATCATTTGTTTATTCACATCTGATAATTTTCATTTTTACATGAAACTTAAAGCCAAATTCTCAGCCTGTAAGCTTTGAAATATTTCTGAGGCTTATGTTACATGTAATGAACACTACTATATACCATCTTAATATATTCTTGTACAGGATGAATAAAAGTTAAAGATATTTGAAAATCAAAATTAGAAAGATTTTTTTTAAAGTATCACCACGATTGCATTTATAAACATATGAAGTTTCTGATAAGCAGAAAGACATTAATACTAATACTCCCAAATCAACTTTTTCCATTTAAAAACATGAAGTACAAAACCTTCATACTGTCAAACTTTTCTAAGGACTAAAATATACATCAACTTCTGAAAACTTACAATCTTTCAACTGAAACTCTTAACACCTTATTTTGATCACAGAAGTTTTGATTAGAAAAACTAAGATTTTCAACTGGAAGGAATTTTGGCCAACCTTATTAATTTTTTTTGAAAAATACAGGCATTAAAACTAAAACAAAATACCATAAAGAACTGGTTTCATCCTCAAGGGCCATTCACACACTTAAAGCTTCAATTTTTGTATTCTAACCAATTGTAATGAGTGGATAAAAATCCAACTTGTTTTCTTGGACCTTAAATAACGTATCATGGTTTTGGAACCCTAAGAGAAAGCACAACCAAAAAAATCTATGACTCTCAAAATTAGTACATAAACTGAACATGCTTCTTCAGACTGAAAGCCATCTCACTGCTTTCTTAGGCTTATGGAAACTACTTTCCCGGATGGACAGGGAGGAAGCTTTTCAGACCTAAAATGCTTCTATGTATTCTCATACTTTTGGTTACGTACCTTAGTCCACAAGACAGTAACAGAAGTTATGCAGCCAAGGCTTGCTGTTTCACTAGTATGTCCACAAAACTACTACCACAAAATCTTGTTCCGAAATTTGCCCCAGTAAATATTTAAAAAATAAAATAAAAAACTCAAACAGCATTTCCAAATTGATTATATTTTTTTAATCTTTGAAAAAGACTCATTAATGAGAATAATTGAGAACAAGAATGACAAGGCATGTGTTCTTGTAAAGCATGGATGAATGTGAGGGCAAAAACAATACCTAGCCTTCACCCATGAAAACCCACTGTCTGGCAGGTCCCAGAGACTTTCCTAATTAAACACTTGACTCTAATAGGTAATACAGTTCTTGATCCCCCCCTGGCTGAGTCACTTCCTAGCTGTATGAACAACAGACAAGTGACTTGCCTTCACCAGCCCATGTCTGTACGAAGACTAAAGCAGATAATGGATATAAAGTATTTAGCACACTGTTCAGCACAAAGTTAAGCACTCAATGTTAATAAGCAATTATAAACAAATACAACTAACACTAAGCAATCATTTATAATTATTGTCTTTTCATATTCAGACATGTGGCTAATACTATGGTTGGCATTATAGGATATCAAAGAAATCTAACATCCCCGTACTTACAGGGAACTTTAAAAGATTGGTTGACAAAATCAAGACATATATGGAATAATCAGTGAACAATGAACAGTGTATCTCTCAGCTTTACAGATAACAAGTATATGCTCATGATACAATCTGAGAGGGAAAGAAACCAATGTAGGTTTGAGGTTACTGAGGATTTTTTGTTTTCCATTTTCACATTTTATGTATCCCATCACCAGCCTTACTGTACATAAGCTTCAGGAAAACATGTATTCCTTAAAATGCTGATCTAGCGTAAGAACTTGAAGTTCCCATCAATCAACCCAAAATTAAATTCCACTCTCAACCTCTAGTCCTATTTACACAAGTGTTTATTCTGTGTCTCCTCACTAAATTATAAATTCCTCGAATGAAAGAACACTTCTCAGTTTTATTCAGCAT
This sequence comes from Smutsia gigantea, assembly GCA_032199065.1. Taxonomy (NCBI): domain Eukaryota; kingdom Metazoa; phylum Chordata; class Mammalia; order Pholidota; family Manidae; genus Smutsia; species Smutsia gigantea. The sequence goes on along the minus strand of JAVSCE010004927.1, from coordinate 19,159 downwards.
TGTGCTCTCAGCACTAAGAACAGTGCCTGGCATCTGGTGGCTGCTTGATATACAGCTGAAGACTAGAAAAAAGAATAAAATCAGATTGAGTTTCATTTTTTATTTTTTCATTATGCTCCAGCATGATCAATAGATTACATGTTAGTACATGTTAATAGAACATGTACATCATACCACAGCTCTATTTAATATGTTCCACACTGGAGAGTGGGTATTTTATATACATTATTCCCTTTAATCCTTAAAAATCCTAATAGTAGGTTCCCTTTATTCCCATTTAATAGATGAGGAAACAGGCTCAGATACTACAAAAGAACTGCTACCTAGCAAAGTCAGTATTCAAACTTCATCCTTCCTGACCCAAGCCCATCATCCTCTTAACATAAAACTAAAACTTAACTACCTGGAATATAAATATGGTTGGCTACTAGCTTGATTCAAGAGATGTATAATGAGAATCCAATACAGGAAAAAACATTTGGTAAACTTTTGAAGTTTCAAGGCTCACCTTGTTGAATGACTATTGAATCCAATCTGAGTTTCATCTCAGCACGTTCCACTATTCTTTCTTCCACAGTGTTATCAGTTATAAAGCGGAACACTCTGACTGTCTTGGTTTGTCCAATTCTATGTGCTCGGTCCTAGTTATTATTTTGAATACAGTTAAAAATTCATATTATCAAGTATAAAACAGTTTTTAAAATATGTAAGAGAACTGTATTAAAAATTTTCATATTACATTAATATTTCTTAAATTCTCAAAGTTTCTCAGTTTCAATCAAATTAATTGCTTAACTCACAAGGAAAATGTCTAGAAGCTATGGAACATGTCATAGTTGCTGAATCTGTGAAAAACTATCAGATTAATTTTCCTAGGTTATACTGATATAAAATACAAATAATGTCTCCAATGATGACAAAGAAAATTACAACTTTTAAGTTTGATGTAAGTTTTTTAAATGTCTCTTTTCTTAAGTATAAATTCAAAACGTTTTTACCTAAGTCAAATGTAAAATTTCATTTGCTATAAGGGAAAGAGGTGACATGAATAAATGAACTCAACAATATGAAAATCACAGTCTTTTAATTATCCCTCAATTAATTTCATATAAGCAATCAAATTAATCTGAGTTTCATTTTTTGTTTAACTTCTGTTAAATTCACAAAACACATTTCTACAAAACATCCCAATTTCTAACTCATCAATTTTCCCATTACAAAGAATACAGGAAGAAAGTAACTAACACCAGAGATTCAACAGTTGGGTTTATAGTCACAGATACAATGGGTCGAGTGATTAATAGTATCAAACTTAAGAATCTGTAATTTTCATCTTAATCTACAGATTATGAATTTCCAACCTAAGAATGAGTTTTCTAATCTGGCAAAGGTACTCCCATACATGGGCATAAATTTTAAACACCTAATATAGCAGGCAACTTAGTAGTTCATCAAAACGATTTCCCTTTCCTCCTAAAACACAACTCCCTTGCATTTACCAATTCCCTTGCATCCAGTTATATTACATGATGGTCTGCTGACCAATAAATGAGCACTGGATTTTTCAGCTCTCTCTCATCTCCCTTCTGCCATTAGGACACAGAGGATACAGCAGGACTCCAAGCTCCTAATATATGACAAAGCTCTTTTTTTTTTTTTTTTTTTTTTTTTTTTTTTTTTTTTTTTTTTTTTTTTTTTTTTAGGAAAGCAAGGCAGAGGCTTTTATTTAGAGAGAAAACGAGAGGACAGAGCTCCTGGTTGAAGCCAGGAAGATACAAGAGTCCCAGGGATTTTATAGGCAGTTGAGAGACAAAGGGCTAGAGATGTACACCTGCTAAGTGGTCCCAAAATGTTCATCTTTGAAGAGACATTAAGTTTCTAATTATCCTACCTGGTTATTTACAAGAATTTTACAGCTCTGATTTCCTCCCAGGATAGCAGCTTCCTCGTGTGGGAGCATATCACTCAACACTGCCTGCTTTGCTCCCAAGGTGGGCTAAGTTATTGTCTGTTACCTAAGAAATTTACTTTTTAAATAATTGGGTTTCTAATTTTTATTTTGGTATCTTTAATATACAATCACATGGGCAACATAGTGGTTACTAGATTCCCCCCATTATCAAGTTGCCACCACATACCCATGATAGTCACTGTCCATCAGAGTAGTAAGACGGCATATAGAGTCACTACTTGTCTCCTCTGTGCTATTACTGCTTTCCCCAGGCCCTGCCCCTACATTATGTGTGCTAATCGTAATGCCCCTTATAGTCTTATTCCACCCTTCCCAGTCCCTTTCCATTTGGTAACTATTAGTTCATTCTTGGGCTCTGTGAGTCTGCTGTTTTGTTCCTTCAGTTTTTGCTGTTCTTATGCTCCACAGATGAGTGAAATAATTTGATACTTGTCTTTCTCCACCTGGCTTATTTCACTGGGCATAATACCCTCTAGCTCCATCCATGTTGTTGCAAATGGTAGGATTTGTTTTCTTCTTACAGCTGAATAATATTCCATTGTGTATATGTACCACAACTTCTTTATCCATTCATCTACTGATGGACACTTAGGTTGCTTCCATTTCTTGGCTATTGTAAATAATGTTGCGATAAACATAGGGGTGCATCTGTCTTTTTGAAACTGGGATCCTGCATTCCTAGGGTAAATTACTAGAAATGGAATTCCTGGGTCAAATGGTATTTCTATTTTGAGGTTTTGAGGAACCTCCATACTGCTTTCCACAATGGTTGAACTAGTTTACATTCCCACTAGCAGTGTAGAAGGTTTCCCCTTTCTCCACATCCTCACCAGCATTTGTTGTTCCTATTCTTTTCTATGTTGGCCATCTTAACTGGTGTGAGGTGGTATCTCATTGTGGTTTAAATTTGCATTTCCCTGATAATTAGCAATGTGAAGCAACTTTTCATGTGCCTTTTGGCCATCTGAATTTCTTCTACGGACAAGTGTCTGTTCATATCCTTGGCCCATTCTTTAATAGGGTTATTTGCTTTTTGGGTGTTGAGGTGTGTGAGTTTTTTCATAGTTTGGATTTTAAACCCTTGTCACATATATTCTACCATATGGATGCCTTTTTGTTCTGCTGATGGTGTCCTTTGCTGTACAGACGCTTTTTAGCATGATGTGGTCCCATTTGTTCATTTTTGCTTGTCTGCCTTGCCTGAGGAAATGCATTCAGGAAAAAGTTGCCCATGTTTATATTTAAGAGATTTTTGCCTATGTTTTCTTCTAAGAAATTTATGGTTTCATGACTTACATTCACATCTTTGATCCATTTTGAGTTTACTTTTGTGTATGGGGTTAGACAATAATCCAGTTTCATTCTCTTGCATGTAGCTGTCCAGTTTTGCCAACACCAGCTGTTGAAGAGGCTGTCATTTCCCCATTGTACATCCATGGCTCCTCTATCATATATTAATTAACCACATATGCTTAGGTTTTTATCTGGGCTCTCTACTTGTTCCATTGGTCTATATGTCTGTTCTTGTGCCAGTACCAAATTGTCTTGATTACCGTGGCTTTGTAGTAGAGCTTGTAGTCAGGGAACATAATCCCCCCCCTGCTTTATTCTTCCTTCTCAGGATTGCTTTGGCTATTCAGGGTCTTTTGTGGTTCCATATGAATTTCAGAACTCTTTGCTCTAGTTTGTTGAAGAATGCTGTTGGTATTTTGATAGGGATTGCATTGAATTTGTAGATTACTTTAGACAGGATGGCCATTTTGACAATATTAATTCTTCCTATCCATGAGCACAGGATGTGTTTACATTTACTGATGTCATCTTTAATTTCTCTCATGAGTGTCTTGTAGTTTTCAGAGTATAGGTCTTTCACTTCCTTGGTTAGGTTTATTCCTAAGTATTTTATTCTCTTTGATGCATTTGTGAATGGAATTGTTTTCCTGATTTCTCTTTATGCTAGTTCTTCGTTAGTGTATAGAAATGCAACAGATTTATGTGTATTAATTTTGAATCCAGCAACTTTGCTGGATTCAGATATTAGATGTAGTAAATTTGGAGTGGATTCTTTAGGGTTTTTTATGTACAATATCATGTCATCTGCAAATAGAGACAGTTCGACTTCTTCTTTACCAATCTGGATGCCTGTATTTCTGTTTTGTCTGATTGCTGTGTCTAGGACCTCCAGAACTATGCTGAATAAAAGTGGGGAGAGTGGGCATCCTTGTCTTGTTGCCGATCTTAAAGGAAAAGCTTTCAGCTTCTCACTGTTAAGTATAATGTGGGCTATGGGTTTGTCATATATGGCCTTTATTATGTTGATGTACTTGCCCTCCATACCCATTTTGTCGGGAGTTTTTATCACGAACAGGTGTGAATTTTGTAGAATGCTTTTTCAGCATCTATGGAGATGATCACGTGGTTTTGTCCTTTTTGTTGATGTGGTGGATGATGTTGATGGATTTTCGAACATTGTACCATCCTTGGATACATGGAATAAATCCTCCTTGATCATGATGGATGATCTTTTTCATGTATTTTTATATTTGGTTTGCTAATATTTTGTCGAGTATTTTTGCATCTATATTCATCAGGGATATTGGTCTGTAATTTTCATTTTTTGTGGTGTCTGCCTGGTTTTGGTAGAATGATGCTGGTCTCATAGAATAAGTTGGGGAGTATTCCCTTTTCTTCTAGTTTTTGGAAAACTAAGGAGGATGGGTATTATTTCTTCACTAAATGATGAAATTCAGCACTGAAACCATCTGGTCCAGGGTTTTGTTCTTAGTTTTTTCATTGCTAATTCAATTTTATTGCTAGTAATTGGTCTATTTAGATTTTCTGTTTCTTCCTAGGTCAGCCGAGGAAGGTTGTATTTTTCTACAAAGTTGTCCATTTCTTCTAGGTTATCCAGTTTGTTAGCATATAATTTTTCATAGTATTCTCTCACAATTATTTGTATTTCTGTGGTGTCCGTAGTGATTTTTCCTTTCCCATTTCTGATTCTGTTTATGTGTGTAGACTCTTTTTTTCTTGGTTAAGTCTGGCTAGGGGTTTATCTACTTTGTTTACTTCCTTGAAGAACCAGCTCCTGCTTTCACTGATTCTTTCTACTGTTTTATTCTTCTTGATTTATTTCTGCTGTAACCTTTATTATGTCCCTCCTTCTACTGACTTTGGGCCTCATTTGTTCTTCCTTCCTAGTTTCATTAATTGTGAGTTTAGACCGTTCATTTGAGATTGTTTTTCTTTCGTGAGGTAGGCTTGTATTGAATATACTTCCCTCTTAGCATGGCCTTCACTGTGTCCCACAGATTTTGCGGTGTTGAATTATTGTTGTCATTTGTCTTCATATATTGCTTGATCTCTGTTTTTATTTGGTTTTTGATCCATTGATTATTTAGGAGCATGTTATTAATCCTCCATGTGTTTCTGGGCTTTTTCATCTTTTTCGTGTAATTTATTTCTAGTTTCATACCTTTGTGGTCTGAGAAGCTGGTTGGTACAATTTCAATCTTTTTAAATTTACTGAGGTTCTTTTTGTGGCTTAGTATATTCTCTATTCTTGAAAATGTTCCATGTGCACTTTAGAAGAATGTGTATACTGTTGTTTTTGGATGGAGTGTTCTGTAGATGTCCGTTCGGTCCATCTGTTCTAATACGTTGCTGAGTGCCTCTGTCTCCGTACTTATTTTCTGTGTGGTTGATCTGTCCTTTGGAGTGAGAGGTGTGTTGAAGTCTCCTAGAATGAATGCATTGCATTCTATTTACTCCATTAATTCTGACAGTATGTGCTTCACATATGTCGGTGATCCTGTACTGGGTGCATATATATTTTAAATGGTTGCATCCTCTTGTTGGACTGCCCGCTTTATCATTATGTAATGTGCTTCTTTATCTGTTACTTTCTTTGTTTTGAAGTCTATTTTGTCTGATACAAGTACTGCAACACCTGCTTTTCTCACCCTTTTATTTGCATGAAATATCTTTTTCCATCCCTTCACCTTTAGTCTGTGTATATCTTTGGGTTTGAGGTGAGTCTCTTTTAAGGTCTTGCTTTTTTATCCATTCTATTACTCTGTGTCTTTTGATTGGTGCATTCAGTCCATTTACATTTAGGGTGATTATTGAAAGATAAGTACTTATTGCCATTGCAGGCTTTGGATTCGTGGTTACCAAAGGTTCAAGGGCAGCTTCTTTACTATCTAACAATCTAACTTAACTCTCTTATTAAGCTATTATAAACACAGTTTGATGATTCTTTATTTCTCTCCCTTCTTATTCTTCCTCCCCCATTTTTATGTTAGCTGTTTTATTCTGTATCTGTACTCTTTTGAGTTTCCTTTGACTGCTTCTGTGGATAGTTGTTTTTATTTTTTGACTTTAGTTAGTATTTGGTTGGTCTGCTTTCTTTTCTGTGATTTTATTTTCTCTGGTGACATCTATTTAGCCTTAGGGGTGCTTCCATCTAGAGCAGTCCCTTTAAAATATCCTGTAGAGGTGGTTTGTGGGAGGCAAATTCCATCAACTTTCGCTTGTCTGGAAATTATTTAATCCCTCCTTCAAATTTAATCGTGTTGGCTACAGTATTCTTGGTTCAAGGCCCTTCTGTTTCATTGCATTAAGTATATCATGCCATTCTCTTCTGGCCTGTAAGGTTTCTGTTGAGAAGTCTGATGATAGCCTGATGGGTTTTCCTTTGTAGGTGATCTTTTCTCTCTCTCTGGCTGCCTTTAATACTCTGTCCTTGTCTTTGATCTTTGCCATTTTAATTGTTATATGTCTTGGTGTTGTCTTCCTTGGGTCCCTTGTGTTGGGAGGTCTGTGGGCTTCCATGGTCTGAGAAACTATTTCCTTTCTCAGCTTGGGGAAGTTTTCAGCAATTATTTCTTCCAAGACACTCTCTATCCCTTTTTCTCTCTCCGTCTTCTGGTACCCCCATAATGCGAATGTTGTTCCGTTTGGATTGGTCACACAGTTCTCTTAATATTCTTTCGTTCTTAGAGATCGTTTTATCTCTCTGCCTCAGCTTCTCTGTATTCCTCTTCTCTGATTTCTATTCCATTAACAGTCTCTTGCACCTCATCCGGTCTACTCTTAAGACCTATTGATTGTTTCATTTCTGTTATCTCCCTCCAGACTTCATCCCTTAGTTCTTGCATATTTCTCTGCAGGTTCATCAGCATGGTTATAACTTATTTTGAATTCTTTTTTAGGAGGATTGGTTATATCTATCTCACCAGGCCTTCTCTTTGGGGTTGTCTGAGTTATTTTTGACTGGATCAGATTCTTCTGCCTTTTCATGACAATACAAGTAGTTGCAGGCAGGTGGCCCATGTGTCACCTGGGAGAACAAAGTCCCTTCCTGCTTGCTGGTCGCCTTACCCTTCTGCTGCCTGTGTCGGTTACCCACACACAGGGAGCAGTGTCTTGGATAATTCTGAGCTGCTGTGGGCAAGGCGGCCATCGGGATAGCCTAGGGCCCTGCAGGGGGTCGCACACGCGCCGGGTGTGTTCTCCTGAGAGAATGGTGCCCCTTCGTACCTTCCGGACTTTGCTCTCGCTTCCGCTGCCTGTGCCAGTTAACACACACACTGGGAGCAGTTTATGGGATAATCTCCTGAGCTTCCGTGTGTGGGGTGTCCCCCGGGATAGCCTAGAGCCCTTTGCGGGGGGTGGCGGTCGCAGACACGCCGGGTGTGTTATCCAGTGAGAACGGCACCCCTTCATGCCTTCCGTACGTTGCTCCGGCTTCCTCTGTCTGTGCTGGGCAGCTGCACACCAGCAGCAGCCTCTGGGTTTGTCCCGGCTAGCTGCACAGTGGGAGAAGACTCTGTGTGGTCGCTGTGGGCGGGGCTGTTCTCCGGCTGCTCCACAGCTTTGGCAGGTCAGCCAATTTGCTTGCAGTGCCAGCCGGAGGGAGTGAATGGCAGGCTGCTTATCGTCATTGGGGGGCTTCGGGACTGCCTTACCCCCAGGTAGTTCGGGTGCCTGAAGTTCCTTAAGATTCCTAGCCTGCTAGGCTGTGTGTGCTGGGATGATTTTGTCTAGCTGTTAAGCCCTTGTCCCTTTAAGACTTTTACAAAGTGCCCACTTCTCTTTTGTCTCAGGGGAGCTGGCTGTGGGGGACCCACTCACAGCCTCCATCTCGGATTTTACTTTTCTGTTTCTCTAATATCCAGTACACCATGGAATGTGTGTCTGTGCTCCTGGTGCAGATTACTAGGGCTGGTTGTTTAGTAATCTTGTGCTTCTACTTCCTCCCTACTCTGATTCTTTTCCTCCTGCCATAGAGCTGTTGTGGGGGGAGTGCTCGGGTCCCACCGGGTCACGGCTTTGTATCTTACCCTTTTCGTGAGATGCTGAGTTCTTGAAGATGTAGATGTAGCCTGGCTGTTGTACTGTATCTTCTGGTCTCTTTTAGGTGTAGTTGTATTTGTTGTATTTTCAAAAATATATATGATTTTGGGAGATTTCCACCACCCTACTCACGCCGCCATCTTGAGCCCCTCTCTCCCCCTTTAATTCTGTTAGTATTTGTTTCACATATGTAGGTGATCCTGTGTTGGGTGCATAGCTATTTATAATAGTTATATCCTCTTGTTGGACTGACCCCTTTATCATTATGTAATGTCCTTCTTTGTCTCATTACTTTCTTTGTTTTGAAGTCTGTTTTGTCTGATACAAGTAGTGCAACACCTGCTTCTTTCTCCCTATTAGTTGCATGAAATATCTTTTTCCATCCCTTCATTTTCAGTCTGTGTATGTGAGTCTCTTGTAGGCAGCATATAGATGGGTCTTGCTTTTTTATCCAGTCAGTGACTGTCTTTTGATTGGTGCATTCAGACCACTTACATTTAGGATGATTATCGATAGGTATGTACTAATTGCCATTGCAGGCTTTAGATTCATGGTTACCAAAGGATTAAAGGGTAACTTCCTTACTAAGAGTCTAACTTAACTCATTTAGTATGCTATTACAAACACAATCTAAAGGTTCTTTTTTTCTCCTCCTTTTTCTTCCTCCTCCATTCTTTACACATTAGGTATCATATTCTGTACTCTAACTGGGTTTTAAGATGTAATCTTATTTTCAAGATGGTATCCTTCCTGTTTTTACTATGTTGTTTTGGGTTTGCTTGCTACATTGCCCAGGTTGCAAATCATTTTAGGGCTGGAGGAAGAAAAGTAGCACCTGGGTAAATTCAGAAAAACAATCTGGGCCCTATGACAAAGCTCTTAAAATGGAAACATCCTAAAACAGATGGAAGATAACCTACAAAATATCCTCACTGAACTATTAGGTCAGAGAAAAATAAAATTCTACTGACTTAAAAGTCACCAGTATTTGTAGACTGCTTATTAGCCTGCTCTAACTAAAACATCTTGTTAAGCACAGAATATAGTTGTAATCTCTTACCATAGCCTGGAGATCTACTTGGGGATTCCAATCTGAATCATACAAAATTACTACATCAGCAGTAGCAAGATTGATGCCAAGACCACCAGCACGAGTGCTTAACATGAACACAAACTTTGTGCTGTTTGGTTCATTGTATGCATTGATGGACTCCTACAGACATAAAACAAATACCAGAAAATTACTTTATCTGATTCTTTTTAAATCTCCCCTCCTCCCTGGATTTTACTCACTTGTCTCTCATCATGGGGTGTCTGCCCATCCAATCTGCAGTATTCATAATTTCTCCACATACAGTAATCTTCCAAAATATCCAACACTCTTGTCATCTGACTGAAGATTAGTACTCGTGAACCTGTGGGCAAATATATCTCACTAACACAGTTTCTAAAGCAAAGGATTTATTCAAAAATGTAAGGCTAACCAAAACTAAGACTAAGCAATTACCCCTTATTTCCAAGTTACCTGGTTGGTTACAAAAAAAAAAGAAAAAAGAAAGAAAAAATTGTACGTTACTTATTATCCAAAGCAGTCAATCCCCAATTTTTCCCATCATGGCTCAAAAAGAAAAGGGTAATATTTGTACAACACACTGAAGTGAACAGAATAGTATTTGCCTCTGGCTTGGGAGGTTCTTGCCATCCCAGGCTGAGAGAATCATTCTTTTTATTGTACATACACTTAAAAACAACCTTCCACCACAGCTCTTCCATTGCATGGCCCCACACATACCCAATACCTCAGGGTCTCACTGCAGTTCTTAAGACCACTCCAGATCAAAGGACCATGAATGTGTGCCTCATATCTACACTGATCATCCTTCACTTATGTCATGATTCAAATTACTCAACTGCCTTCCATTTCTTCAGCCAGCTCCACAATGCCTTCAGCAGAATGTATGAAGAAAACAGGGATCATTTTGAAAAATAGCAATTATGAAACTATCTTGTCTTGGAAGCTGAGGCTGATCATCTGCTACTGTCCCACTTTCTCATAACCCAAGGTACATAGGGGTGTTCAATAGTCTCCGTTTTCCCTGCAGGGTTTTTAGAATTTAATTCCTTTAATACTTAGCTTTCAGGGAAAACATTTTAGAAAATATATTCCTACAAAAAGTTATAAAAAAGAGAAAAAGAAAACTACTTCACTGTCAATGCTTACAACTTTCTGATAATCAGTATCATATAGGAGATTCATTTACTGGTACAACTGTCATTCTTATCAAAATATACAAAGAAACACAAATGAAGAAATGTGAAATTTAACTATACTTAATATTAGAGAATGACCAATTTGTGTATGAAACGCCATGATATCTGAGATTTGCTTCAAAATAATCTGGAAAGAAAGAAGGTAGGGTATGGATGAAAACAAGTTTTGCCATGAGTTTCTAACTGCTGAAGCTGGCTTCATATTAAATTTACTCTACATTTATGTAATTTAAATACATATGTACACAAACCCACACATATTTGTTTTCATGTAAAAAGTCAGCAAGTTATTAAAAAAAATTGTGTTGGGTCCATGCTCATACAGTTAATAAAAAAATCCACATAAATGACTGAAAAATAATACCATGAACACACCACTGACTACCAAAAGACCTAGGAACTGTGTATGGGTGGGAATTCTTGACATTTTATAACAAAAAGCTGACATTTCTGGGAAAGCATAGATAAAATGAGATCTCTTTCCCAAAACTCAATGAGTATAGCTGTCCCAACTACCAATCACTTTCTAAAAGATTTAAGGCCTAAAATGGGGGGAGGTGAAGCTCAAATAATGGTATAAGCTTTTAAATGTCCCACACTTAAACTTTACAAACTACTGTAGTAGTAGTAGTCACTTCAAAGTGTACTGCTCATTTTATTTAACATTAGAATGTTAACAGTCTTTATTACTTCTCAATTTGATACCAGTAACAAATACCTTGTTCTTTTAATTTAGGGAGCAGCTTGTCCAACACCACCATTTTGCCACTGTTGGTAACTAGATGCATATCTGTGGTATAAGGTGGACCAGGTTCAGCTCCATCAAAGAGATATGGATGATTACAGCATTTCCTCAACTGCATCAGGATGTTCAATAACCTCATTTTGTCCATCTTCCCTGCAGAGTTTAGTATATCTATATCCTTCATTAATATCCGAGTATACCTAGTAAGAAGAAAAATATTTTCAGAGCACTCATTTTCTCTGACCAGTCCCTGCCACTTTACATATGTAATCCCCTTCCCCATCTCAACCAAAAATACCTGTAAAAAACAACCCATCTACTATTAAGGTGTGGTCAGGAGTTTATATCCATAACCTCTTTCTTTTTCTTTTTGTTTATTCCCTCCAGGGTTCTAATGTTCACACTTTTATGCTTTGGGCCTTCAGACCCTAAATAGTATAAATTCATCTCTCTGGGATGAATTAGAACAAAGTGGTATGTTAAAACATTTTTAAGTAATTAAGCAAAACTTAAAACATAAGCTTCAAACACAGTATTAATTTATAGTCTTTTCCAACAGAAGAGTACCACTATTCAATTACTATTCAAGCTAATGTAGCATATGGGTAAGAACACCAAGATCTAAGGAGGGAGGAAGAACCATGAGAGTAAGGCATGATGAGAGTAAGATGAATACAATGTGATTTAAATATAAGTAAAAGTACATAGAGGCAGAGGGAGGGTAATGAGGGCAGCAAAACTATATGCATAAGCTAAGGCTGGACTGTAAAAAAAACCCTGGATGCATACTAAAAACTGACAGACATTCTACAGGAAAGAACAATCTGTCTAAATACCAAAGTTTCAGTATACTGTATCCTCTAAACAAAATAACCTAAATAGCCTAAGCAATCTATACTTAACCCTAATTATGGAGCACAAAATATTACTTAAGGCAGACCTTTCCATCACAATTCTGTCTGTGATTTGTCTTTCCTTAGCACTGACTTGGTTTTAGTACTTTTGAGCCATATAGACAAACCTAATTATCTTTGCTACTCTAGTAAAGCCTTTTCAAAATTTGGAGAATACTTAGGATGACCTGCTTTCTTTCCTGGATAACATGTCCATTTCTTTACATTATATCCTTTCTGTCTTTTTACCAACTCCACCCCTTGCAAACACTTACCAATATTAAGTATGAAACTGAATACATTTGAGATGTGGTGTAATCAGTAAAGAATAGGGTGACTGTTTATTTTCCTCCTTTGAGCACTGCACTTACATTAATATATGCTAAAGTAACAGTATCTTTTTCTGCAGCCACTTCCCATTACTGATTCATGTTAAGCTTTCTATTTACAAAAAAAAAAAATTAACACTATCATGTTGAGCTTTCTATCTACAAAAAAAAATTTAACACTAAGTCAGTGGTTCCTAGCCTTTGGCTTTCCTATGCCAATAAAACCTTATAAGAAAAGGAAAAACCTTATAATGTTTTTAACTTTATTTTGCCTTTTACAGCTATTTTAAAATAGCTACTATGTATCATCACCATAATTTCACAAAAAGACATTGTATCCTGCTTAAACAAAACATTAACTCAGAGAGGAGTATTTGAAATTAAATCAATGTAGCTTTATGGAGTGAAAAAGTTTCCTCATATCCCTACAAACAATCTCCCAACTTTATCAGACTAGCACTAATCCATGATGCAGTATTTATGAACCCCAAAGTTAACCACAGGGCTCACCTCTATGCCACCACAGCTTCTTTTTTAAAAACCCGAGTAAAGGGCTTTATGTATATATATATCCCTGTTTAATTAAAGGCGAAGTTTAATTTTTGGATTTATAAACCTTCCATCCTCATTCTGTCACCTAACAGTTTTAAGACTTCATATAATAAATTTGATTAACTATGAATAAGAAATGCTATGTTGTATGAACAGAGAATTCTTCAGGTGTGTTCAAACAAGCAAAAAGGAATTTCTTGAAGACATATATTGTGAAAACAAAATAAAAATGGAAGTGAAGAATCAATAGCAATTTCAAAAATATCTCAGAACACATACCATTCCCTCTGCATTTTGCTGAGACCCACATAGATTTTTACTTCCTTCTTTGGAGGCAAACTCTTTTCAACATCAGCTTTAATTCTTCGAAGGAGGAATGGGCGCAAAACCTTAAGTGCAAACAGAAATGAAGTTGACTTTATCTTTAATATGAGTGATATTCAGATTTCAACATTATCCATTAAATATCAACTGCTTGAATATCAACTGGTTTTTAGGACTCTACCTTCTAAATATATAATAATCTGTTATTACTCAATTCCTGAATGGTAATAATACAAGATCATTATTTACTCAATCTATGTAGTGAGTATATACTTGCTATGCTGTCATTAAATACTAAAAACAACAGGAAATTTTAAAGATGATGTTTTCAATACTTACTGCCTGCACAAGGTTAAAACAATTTGCAGTAGCCCCTCTTCACCTGTGGTTTCATCACATTCAATGGTTTCCACTAGCTCCTGTCAACTGCAGTCCAGAAGCAGATCCTGCATCCTGACGTATTGTCAGGGCAACAGTAGCCTGACTACATCACAATACCTACATCATTCAACTCACTTCCTCTCATCATTTTACCATCTCATATCATCACAAAAAGAGTGAGTACAGTACAGTAAGATATTTTGAAAGAGAGACCACACGCACATTAATTTTTATTGTAGTATATTTTTATGGTTTCTATTTTATTACAGTTATTGCTGTTTAACTCTTACTGCACCTAATTTATAAATTAAACTATCATAGGCAAGTTATGTATATAAAACATTATACATATATATGGTTCAGTACTACACATAGACTAAACATCCACTGGGGGTCTTGGAACATATACCCCACAGATAAGGGTGGACTAACTGTACGTGCATGTAAATTGTCTGACATGTTAATGAAATGGCTAGGTTCATATTACCATGTCTTTACAGTTAGCTTTTAAACTTACTATCTCTTTCTCATGAAAGTAGACCATAATGCATACAAAATCGTAACTACACAGTTCAATAAATTTTAATCAAGCAAACATACCCATGCAACCAAACCATTATCTAGATGAATACAATACCCCAGACATCTTTCTTATAATATTCCCAGTCACTATCACCACTTTCCTTCCCACAGGTAAGCAGTATTTTTACTTTTTAAACATCATAGATTACTTTTGCCTATTAACTTCATGCACATACACTCATACAGTATATGCCCATTTATATCTGGTTTCTTTTATTCAACATGTTTTTGAGACTTATCCATGTTGTATATAGTAAGCAGTTCACTTATTTTCATAAAATAAGTTGTGACTTACTGGTATCTTCCTTTGTTTGATTTATACTAGCTTTTAAAAATACCATCACCACAAAACAAATAAAAAATTGGTAAAAAAAAAAAAAGCAACACTTCTCTAATATCATCATGTAAGGAAACTAGTATGGCCCTACATCAAGTAGGAATTATTTCATTCCTAAGTATATCCATGTTGATTCTGAATATCCTTCCATTACTAAACCACAGGAGTTATGGTGGGAATTTGAAGACAAAGTACAGAAAGGTAGCTACCAGACTCTCTTCTCCCTGATTTGATAAGCATCTTCACACTACTCTCTGAACAAATAGAGATGCCAAAACTGGTTGATTCTATTGTGTGGGTTGTTTTAGTTTTACATGATATATATGTTCCACAATCCTTTGAGTAAGTAAATCTAAATTGAGTACCTATATGTTTGAATGCCATTTAATTGAAACAAGCTGTCTAGATTATCACCTTCAAATATTTAACAAAATATCAGAACAAAAGAATTAAGTATTTTATAATTAATATATAAGAAATAGCTAAAACATTCATAAACTTACTTTTTTCCCCTATTCAAATTTCCACTATGATAAGTATTGTGCTAGGGATACAAAGACAAATATAAGACATGTTTGCTGCCGTTGTGTAATCATTTCAATACCTTGGACAAAGTTCTGTAATGTTAAAATGCCCAAATTATTAAAGATGGGATACACCGGAGTCTCTAGGCTGGCCTCAGCCTGGGATTAGGTGGAAGGTGACATCATCACTGAGTACTGGACCAGGTATTAGTAAAGAGGGTGGAGAAGAAGGGTTTCAGATTTGACAGAATGATGAAGACCAAGATCAGAATTAGCACAATGTTTACAGAAAATGACAGCTGGGTAGGCAATTTCAGCAAATTAAAGCTTGATATAAAAAGTGAAATAGATGTTGGAGAATGTTAGAAAGGTTTTATCACTGTGGTGGGGGAAATTTTTGCCCCTCCATGAGGGACATCTGTAATGCGTAGAAACATTTTTGGTTGTCACAAATGGGAGCATACTACTGGCATCTAAACAGGAAAAATCACCTTCCCTGTCTCCACCAAAATCATCCAGACAGAAATGTCAACAGTTGAGAAACCCTGAGTTAGGTCATGAGAGGCCGTTTATGCTATAAGCTATAAAGGTCTGGCTTTATGCTGCTGGCCAAGGTATCTTAATCTGGGGTCTGTCAGAAAAATACCAATTAACTTTTACTTGTGAATCTCATAGAAAGCAAAAAAGCTATAAATCACAGCAAAAACATTTCAACTCTGCTCACAATGCACTATTAACAACTGCTTAGATATAGTCACTGGATTTAACAGATGGACCTTTTCAGAACCGAATCTGTTAGATTCTTCTATGCAATGTAAATAGAACTAAGCTTTGAAAACTTGTAAAAGTCCTTATCCAACTTTTTCCCCCCACTGTACTTTTTTTTTAACCCTAAGGAATTACTTTTTCTCTTAAGTTAGACTCCATCCTAGCTTCTAACACTAAAACTTCTAACATTAAAACATTACACCTCCTCCCCCCATTGTAAGATTAAACAATTGAGTGGCAGGATTCAAAGAGATCTGATTCTAAAGCCACTATCCTTTATCCTTTTTTGTTAACAGAAAAATAATCCACTAACTTAAATCTTTTATCATTTTTCCCCATTAGAACTATGCTTTAACACTATTCCAAAATACTCACCATATGAAGCCTCTCAACTAGCTTTTGATCTCCAAGGCAATTATTTGTATCAAACCAGGAATCAAAGTCCTGATTAACAAACAAAAAAATATATTAAGACCAGATAATACTAACAACAAATACTCTATTATGCTAGATATAATGATTTCTAGAATTAGTTTATTATTTGAGTTGTAAACTACATAATTCATTTATTTCAATCCTTGGCATCACTGTTAGCAATTTTTTTTATTAAGGTATACTGATATACTCTTATGAAGGTTTCACAAGAAAAAACAATGTGGTTATTACATTCACCCCCATTATCAAGTCCCTCCCCATACCCTATTACAGTCACTGTCAATCAGTGTAGTAAGATACAACAGAGTCCCTATTTGTATTCTCTGAGCTACAGTCTTCCCCGTGATTCCACACACACCATGTGCACCAATCATGATACCCCCAAATCCCCTTTTCCCTCCCTCCCCTACCCCTCCGATTTGGTAACCACTAGTCCCTTCTTGGAGTCTGTGAGTCTGCTGCTATTTTGTTCCTTCAGTTTTGCTTCGTTGTTATACTCCACAAATGAGGGAGATCATTTGGTATTTGTATTTCTCTGTCTGACTTACTTCACTGAGCATAATACCCTTTAGCTCCATCCATGTTGTGGCAAATGGTAGGATTTGTTTCTTTCTCATGGCTGAAGAGTATTCCATTGTGTATATATACCACATCTTCTTTATCCATTCATCTACTGATGGACACTTAGGTTTACTTCCATACCTTGGCTATTGTAAATAGTGCTGCGATAAACATAAGGGTGCATATGTCTTTTACAAACTGGGCTGCTGCATTCTTAGGGTAAATTCCTAGGAGTGGAATTCTTGGGTCAAATGGTATTTCTATTTTTAGTTTTTTGAGGAACCTCCATATTGCTTTTCACAATGGCTGAACTAGTTTTACATTCCCAACAGCAGTGTAGGAGGGTTCCCCTTTCTCCGCATCCTTGCCAGCATTTGTTGTTCCTAGTCTTTTCTATGTTGGCCATCCTAACTGGTGTGAGGTGACATCTCATTGTGGTTTTAATTTGCATTTCCCTGATAATTAGCGATGTGGAACATCTTTTCATGTGCCTGTTGACCATCTGAATTTCTTCTTTGGTTCTTTGGAGAAATGTCTGCTCAGCTCCTCTGCCTTTTTTTTTTTTGCTATCATTAATGTACAATTACATGAACATTATGGTTACTAGATTCCCCCTATTATCAAGTCCCCACCACATACCTCACTACAGTCACTGTCCATCAGTGTAGTAAGATGCTATAGAATCACTACTTGTCTTCTCTGTGTTATACTGCCTTCCCCGTGTCCCCATAACCCACCACATTATATGTGCTAATCGTAATGACCCCATTCCCACCCATCTTCCCCAATCCCTTTCCTTTTGGTAACTGTTAGTCCATTCTTGGGTTCTGTGAGTCTGCTACTGTTTTGTTCGTTCAGTTTTTGCTTTGTTCTTATACTCCACAGATGAGCGAAATCATTTAATATTTGTCTTTCTCCACCTGGCTTATTGCACTGAGCATAATACCCTCTAGCTGTATCCATGTTGTTGCATATTTTAGGATTTGTTTTCTTATAGCTGAATAATATTCCATTGTGTATATGTACCACATCTTCTTTATCCATTCATCTACTGATGGACACTTAGGTTGCTTCCATTTCTTGGCTACTGTAAATAGTGCTGTGATAAACATAGGGGTGCATCTGTCTTTTTCAAACTGGGCTGCTGCATTCTTAGGGTAAATTCCTAGGAGTTGAATTCCTGGGTCAAATGGTATTTCTATTTTTAGGTTTTTGAGGAGCCTCCATACTGCTTTCCACAATGGCTGTACTAGTTTACTCTCTGCCCATTTTTTTAATAGGGTTATTTGCTTTTTGGGTGTTGAGGCATGTGAGTTCTTTATGTATTTTGGATGTTAACCCCTTGCCGGATGTGTCATTTACTGTTGGCAATTAATTTTAAAACTAGGTTGAGAATCATACTACTTCCTAATAAGCATTTTTCTCAATGTCAAGATGACAAGTTTCACAGTGAAAAGAAAACAGCCAGAAAGCAAGTTTTACAGAATTAGAAAATCAGTGTTCTTGAAAAATATCCTTCCTCAATTTCAGCAAAGCTTAAAAATTAAAAAGTAAGATCACTTTATAGTTTGTTCTCTAAGGCCAGTCAGACTACTGGGGTCTAGGGCAATGTCAATTTGAATTAAACTTACTAAAAGTGCAACTGAGATGAACGGCATTTCATTAGTATTTGGGTAGGCTGTGACAAGAATCGTTTTCCTATCATTATCTCTTGAGCATATATTTATTTGCTCTGTTGTAAACAGAATCTTAAAATTCATTGTATTAACTAAAACAAAGCTTTAACAGAGATTAGTGTTCCAATGAATGTCAGTGATGAGTAAGAAATTATCTCAAAAACATCAAAATACATAAAAGCAGAACTAAAACTTTCAGATATTGATTAAATGCCTTCAGAAACACAAGTTTCTCTATTCTTTAAAAATGATCCTTAAACACAACAAACCAAAGTTAAAACCTTTTTAGAACTTATTTGAATAAATATAATAATATAGTTATTCAAAGCCACAAACATGCACTACAGCCATGGGAACAAAAGATTCAAAAATGACTTCTGGTCCAGCAAAAAAATGAAATTATTAGTAACAGACTCTTGACATACATTTTATGCTCTTAAGAACAGCCAATA
>JAVSCE010004926.1:0-67730 GCA_032199065.1 Smutsia gigantea | reverse complement strand
TTTTTCTGTAATTTACCAATGGTATTACAACCTGTTTTGATTGTACTTGGGATTTATAGAGGTGATTGAGTGATGACACACTGAGGTCAGTGCCATGGAAAGAAGTTTTACTTCTCCCAGTTTCTAAGTGAGTGTGCCATGCCATGTGGGGCCACACAGGGAAGCACTGGGGTTGGTCAGGAGGCAGAAGAGGCAGGGGGAAAGCATGGCCCACAGCCTTCAGTATGGTTTCCAGGGGAAGAAATGGCCAAGGCACAGTGGGCAAGTTTGAGCAAGTGTAGGACAGAGTAGATTGAATGATTTAGTGGACTCTGGCCTAGAGGAGCAGTCTCTAGTTGTTCAACGTCTGGCCCTATGATGGCTGAGGTTGTGAAATACTAGCTTGGTGTGTGAGTTAGATAAACTTAATGGTTGGTGATGTGAGCTTTGGCATTGTTAATTTGTAAGTGAAATTGATACAGGAGAGTTGTTTACTATCCTTAGGAACCAGCTAACCCTAGGAGGGGCAGACTTGCCCTGGCCAGCAAAGTGCCCAAGATGTCAAAGTATCATAAAAACATGATTAAACACTACCCCCAGATAGTTTTATAAGGTTCCTTTCTTAAGTATTTCTTAAAGTTACCAAAATCACTTTACAACTTTAAGAATCATTTTTATATGATTTTAATTTGTAATTAAGTATTAAAAATATTAACTTAATGTTCAAAAAAAATTTAACATTTCCTCTTAGCCTTTAAAATACTTACATGCTTTCTCCAGTACTGCAACCCCATTCCTCCTTTGCACACTCAGCCATCATCAGAGCTCCATTTTGTTTTAAAATACAGGACAGGACAATGAAAATGGCAAATAATATTAATAGACAGAAACAATTATGGTAGCTTGCTAAATAATATGCTGAATTATCTGTGCTGATATCAGTCTTGTTAATTGGCTATACACTTTCATTAATTTAAAAACTGGATAAGCCAAATCAATTTAAAGGAAAGGAATAATTCCATAAGACACTTTTGGTCCAATTTTCTTTTTAAACCTAGAGGTTGGTGGATAAAGACAATTGCATTTATCTTTCCACAAAATTTACTTGCACATGTGTGTGCATACACACTAATATACCCACATGTTCATAGTATCAGCTGTATCTATTTTCAGATTCACTGTTTTTAAACATAGATGCTGCAGAATATAGTCCAAGAGTAGGTTTAGTATTAAATAAAATCAGTAAAAACACTTTAAAAACCATCATGGTTTGAATTTTAAAGAAAATAAATATTATACAATATGCTTTATTTACATAATATTTAATATTTATCAACAATATTGTAATTATTAATGTATATTCTTTATTATAATGTAATATAGCCTACCATTGTTGATTCATGTTTTGATATATAAATAATGTTGTTTTGATAAGTTTGCTTTGGATTTATTTAATATGGTAGGATGCAATACAGAATCCCATATCAGAAGTTTTGTTAGAAATCTCTATTCCATGAACTTCCTCGTGAAATATGTATCCATTACCATAAACCATAAATCCTTTTTCATGTTACTAAAAGAGAAAATATATGTTATTGATTTAACCTGAAGCACTATTTGAATTTTATAGTATATTGTTTTGGCTGTTGTGTCATGTTATAAAACGCACAAAAACAGGGTGAAAATTCATTCATATTTATTAGGAAAAATGTTTAATTTCTATGCTTTCTAAAAGTAGAATAACTTAAAATTAGTGCTAAGTGTGTTTATATGACAGCCAATGAATCAAACTTTTGGGAATGGATTTTTTTAATGAAGTGAAATCTCCTGTCAGTGGGTCTTACTCTATATTAATACTGGTTGGTCTCTGAAATGTCTTTGGAGAAACTGTGGAGTTTAACATCATGTTTTCCAATTCAGCAATTTTGTCCAAAATAATTGAGCTAAATTAAATTGTCTCATCTGATCATCTGTTACTGTGATTAAACTACTTTCTGACTATCTCAATATCAAATATAGGAATTTAGATGAGAGTTGGAAAAATTGATTTTTTTTCTATCTTTTCTATTTGAGAAGAAAGTGGTGGAAATCATCAAGCTTAAAAACAAGTTTTGGTCAACTTAACCAGTAAATCATCAGTTGTAGTTTATCTGTTAATTGTAAAAATGTTGGGGCTATTTTTAACCATAATTGGGTCCAGACCAGTTCAACAGAGGTAATGTTTTTCATAAGGGTTTGGTACCAAATTGTCAACTAATGATAAAGAACTTGTGTTTGTTTATTGTGTGTGTCTAACTTCCTGTAGGCAACAAGGGGATAGCCGTATTGGGACAGACTTTGGCCATTGTGCCAAATGCTCTCTTCACTCTTAAGTATCTGGGGGTCATTTGAAATCCTGGGCCATTCTATCTCTCTCCAGCTTGAAGGCAGGAAATGTTGTCTGCCAGGGATTTGCTTATTGAAGTGAATGTGAATGAAGATGGAGAGTAAAATCTTCTGTGGAAAAAACCATGATTCTTTTACTTTGAGGGCTACCTTGCCAGTTAAAGGTGCTAATATTCCGTGTAGAATGTTCAGAAAGGACTCAGAAGTTACTGGAAGCTATAATTTAGTAGTCAAAACCCCTTTTTGGGAATTTCTTTTACCCTCAGTAGCTTTCTGGCTAGTATGGATCTAGTTTTAAAAATCATTTAGCTCTGGCGCTGATGGACAATGACTGCAATGGGGTGTGGGGAGGGACTTGATAATAAGGGTGAATGTACTAACCACAATGTTGCTCATGTGAAACCTTCATAAGATTGTATATCAATGATACCTTAATAAAAAAATCATTTAGCTCTGGGTTAGCTTTAACAGAAAATATTTAAAAAAACCTATCTGAAGGTTACTGTTGATACTAAAACAGTTGTGGGCGGCATAGAATTGTCTACCCCAGAGTATATGATCGTGTTCTTTACCTTTCTCTGAATGATTTTTGCAGTTTCCTTCAGCATTGAGTAGAGACACCTGGTAGGATACTAAATTTGGGGATCCCTATGACCTACCTGCAGTCTAGCTGAGATACTCCAATCACGTTTGTTTGATGTTGATGTTGTTCTTTATGTAAGTAATGAATTCTAGACTCTTAGGCAATAACACACATGTGCTCTGTGTGTGTGCTGGGTGTACATGTTCATAATTATGCATGTGTGTATGAAGTTAGAAAAACAAAATAACCAAAATATTTCAGTGCTCCTGTACAAGTAAGAATCTTTAATAGTAATGTCCTATGTTTATCTCCCTAGATATGAAAAGCATAGGATCGTAGTTAGAATTTCTATCCCTGTGAACAGGGATAAACTTTGGAGGGATGGCCTGCTTTGATTGACATGCAGTGAAGGTTAAATCAGGAAGACTTCTCTTTCTTTTTTTCTGTCTCTCCATTTCTCACAAAAAGAAAACACGGTATTCCTTATACTCAGTGACAGAGAATAACAATGTTGCTTAAGACTAGAGCCTAAACTATAGATGGAATTATGATACCAGGGACAAATAAAATATTAATGCATGAGCATATACAGTGCCCCGTCATTTCTTACCATTTTAGAAAAAAAGATGCTGAAATTGTGTTATTTTTGAAGGCAGTGCTATCTTAAGATAGACCAAGAGGCAGCTCAGAATTATGGTAATTATAAGTAGCTTGGGGAATACTATTTTAGCCTGGAGAATATTCTATAATGATTCAATAAGCCTGTAGAAATTAAGCTGCTTCAGTGGTCAAACTTGATTCTGGGATGTGCCCGTGTTTTCTAAAACTGATGGCTTTGAACTGGTGCCATGATTTTCTTGTATTTTCTTTTGTCTATATGGAACTTTGTATAATTGGAACATTAGAGTTTTGTAGTCTAAGTAATCTAACTTCAGATATGTTTGTAAAGCCACGTAAGTTCCAGATGAAGAAAGTCCTGGCTTCACATACTAACAAAAAGAAACCTACACTCCAACTGAGTGTCTTAGTGAGATCCCTCTGGTTATATCTGAATAGAATAAGAAGAAATGCTTTAAAGTGATGCTTTTCTGTATTTTTTGAAAATGTACTTTGGCTCTCCAATCCATGGTTTTATTGTGATTGGTTTATGTGGTGGAACTTTATGTGGAGTGAAAAATGAAGAGTAGGTAAGCTTGTGGGCAGTTGGATCTCACATTCCTTGTATTCTTTGTATCACTCTGTTTATCAGTCCAAATAGGCTAGGTTATGCATAGTAATAATTATTTTGAAATCTCAGTGGATTAAAACAATACATGTTTATTTCTTAGTCATACTATATATACTCAATGGGGATGCCATGGAATTCTGCTCATTGTAGTCCCTATGGTATATGAATATAATTTGACAAACAGGATACAATGGGAATGATTTTTTAGCCTTAGAGTATGGTCTCCTATTGAACAAAAACAATTTGAAGAAAAAACATTTTCCTGACCGATATCAGTAAATTTTGGACGAAATATTCATTAAAGCATAAATGGAATAAACCTTTTAATTCATTTGTTCCCACAGAGATTGATAGGAGTGTTTGAAATTTTAAGAGCAGAAATTTTATGTACTGCCCCTGGATGACTAGACCTAGGTGTATTTTTTATATATAATTTATTTTGGTATCATTAATCTACAATTACATGTGCAATATTATGGTTATTAAACTACCCCCTTCATCAGGTCCCCCCCACCAACCCAATTACAGTCACTGTCCATCAGCGTAGTGAGATGCTATAGAATCACTACTTGTCGTCTCTGAGTTGTTCAGCCCTCCCCGTGCCCCCCCCAACATTACTTCTTTTAATCGTAATGACCCTTTTTCCCTCTTATCCCTCCCTTCCCACCCATTTTCCCCAGTCCCTTTCCCTTTGTTAACTATTACTCCGTTCTTGGGTTCTGTGAGTCTGCGGCTGTTTTGTTCCTTCAGTTTTTTTTTTCCTTGTTCTTATACTCCACATATGAGTGAAATCATTTGATACTTGTCTTTTCTCACTTGGCTTATTTCACTGAGCATAATACCCTCTAGCTCCATCCATGTTGTTGCAAATGGTAGGATTTGTTTTCTTCTTATGGCTGAATAATATTCCATTGTGTATATGTACCACCTCTTCTTTATCCATTCATCTACTGATGGACACTTAGGTTGCTTTCATTTCTTGGCTATTGTAAATAGTGCTGCGATAAACATAGGGGTGCATCTGTCCTTTTCAAATTGGGCTGATGCATTCTTAGGGTAAATTCCTAGGAGTGGAATTCCTGGGTCAAATGGTATTTCTATTTTGAGTTTTTTGAGGAACCTCCATACTGCTTTCCACAATGGTTGAACTAATTTGCAGTCCCACCAGCAGTGCAGGAGGGTTCCCTTTTCTCCACACCCCGCCAACATTTGTTGTTGTTTGTGTTTTGGATGTTGGCCATCCTCACTGGTGTGAGGTGATATCTCACTGTGGTTTTAATCTGCATTTCTCTGATGATTAGCGAAGTGGAGCATCTTTTGATGTGCCTGTTGGCCATCTGAATTTCTTCTTTAGAGAAGTTTCTATTCATGTCTTCTGCCCATTTCTTAATTGGATTATTTACTTTTTGTTTGTTAAGGTACATGAGTTCTTTATATATTTTGGATGTCAACCCTTTATCAGATACGTCATTTATGAATATATTCTTCCATACTGTAGGATCTCTTTTTGTTCTACTGATGGTGTCCTTTGCTGTACAGAAGCTTTTCAGCTTGATATAGTCCCACTTGTTCATTTTTGCTTTTGTTTCCCTTGCCTGGGGAGATATGTTCCTGAAGAAGTTGCTCATGTTTATGTCCTAGAGATTTTCACCTATGTTTTTTCTAAGAGTTTTATGGTTTCATGACTTACATTCAGGTCTTTGATCCACCTTGAATTTACCTTTGTGTATGGGGTTAGACAGTAGTCCAGTTTCATTCTCTTACATGTAGCTGTCCAGTTTTTCCAATACCAGCTTCTGAAGAGGCTGTCATCTCCCCATTGTATATCCAAGGCTCCTTTATCAAATATTAATTGACTGTATATGTTTGGGTTAATGTTTGGTTTTCTATTCTGTTCCACTGGTCTGTGGGTCTGTTTTTTGCCAATAGCAAATTGTCTTGATTACTGTGGCTTTGTAGTAGAGCTTGAAGTCAGGGAGCGTAGTTCCCCGTTTTATTCCTCCTTCTCAGGACTGCTTTGGCTACTCGGGGTCTTTTGTGGTTCCATATGAATTTTAGAATTATTTGTTCCAGTTCATTGAAGAAAGCTGTTGGTAGTTTGATAGGGATTGCATTGAATCTGTAGATTGCTTTAGGTACAATAGCCATTTTGACAATATTTATTCTTCCTAGCCAAGAGCATGGGATGAGTTTCTATTTGTTAGGGTCCTCTTTAATTTCTCTTAAGAGTGTCTTGTAGTTTTCCGAGTATAGGTCTTTCACTTCCTTCGTTAGGTTTATTCCTAGGAATTTTATTCTTTCTGATGCAATTGTGAATGGAATTGTTTTTCTGATTTCTCTTTCTGTTACTTCATCGTTAGTGTATAGGAAAGCAACAGATTTCTGTGTGTTAATTTTGTATCCTGCAACTTTGCTGAATTCAGATATTAGTTCTAGCAGTTTTGGAGTGGAGTCTTTAGGGTTTTTTATGTACAGTATCATGTCATCTGCAAATAGTGACAATTTGACTTCTTCTTTACCAATCTGGATGCCTTGTATGTCTTTGTTTTGTCTGATTGCTATGGCTAGGACCTCCAGTACTATGTTTAATAACAGTGGAGAGAGTGGGCATCCCTGTCTTGTTCGCGATCTTAGATGAAAAGCGTTCAGCTTCTCACCATTAACTATGATGTTAGCTGTGGGTCTGTCATATATGGCCTTTATGGTGTTGAGGTACTTGCCCTCTATACCCATTTTGTTGAGTGTTTTAATCAGAAATGGATGCTGAATTTTGTCAAATGCTTTTCAGCATCTATGGAGATGATCATGTGGTTTTTGTTCTTCTTTTTGTTGATGTGGTGGATGATGTTGGTGGATTTTCGAATGTTGTACCATCCTTGCATCCCTGGGATGAATCCCACTTGATCATGGTGTATGATCCTCTTGATGTATTTTTGAATTCGGTTTGCTAATATTTTGTTCAGTATTTTTGCATCTACGTTCATCAGAGATATTGGTCTGTAGTGTTCTTTTTTGGTGAGGTCTTTTCCCGGTTTGGTATTAGAGTGATGCTGGCTTCATAGAATGAGTTTGGAACTATTCCCTCCTCTTCTATTTTTTGGAAAACTTTAAGGAGAATGGGTGTTATTTCTTCTCTATATATCTGGTAGAATTCAGAGGTGAATCCATCAGGTCCAGGGGTTTTGTTCTTGGGTAGTTTTTGTGATTACCGATTCAGTTTTGTTGCTGGTGATTGGTCTGTTTAGTTTTTCTGTTTCTTGCTTGGTCAGTCTTGGGAGGTTGTATTTTTCTAAGAAGTTGTCCATTTCTTCTATGTTTTCCAGCTTGTTAGCATATAGATTCTCATAATATTCTCTTATAATTCTTTGTATTTCTGTGGGGTCTGTCATGATTTTTCTTTTCTCATTTCTGATTCTGTTTATGTATGTAGATTCCCTTTTTCTCTTAATGAGTCTGGCTAGGGGTTTATCTATTTTGTTTATTTTTTCAAAGAACCAGCTCTTGGTTTCATTGATTTTATCTGTTGTTTTATTCTTCTCAATTTATTTATTTCTTCTCTGATCTTTATTATGTCCCTCCTTCTGGTGACTTTGGGCCTCATTTGTTCTCCTTTTTCCAATTTCAGTAATTGTGTCTTTAGACTATTCATTTGGGACTGTTCTTCCTTCTTTAAATAGGCCTGGATTGCAATATACTTTCCTCTTAGAACTGCCTTTGCTGCATCCCACAGAAGTTGTGGCTTTGTGTTGTTGTTGTCATTAGTCTCCATATATTCTTTGATTTCTGTTTTGATTTGGTCAGTAATCCATTGATTAATTAGGAGAATGTTAGGTCGCTATGTATTTGTGAGACTTTTTGATTTCTTTCTAAAATTTATTTCTAGTTTTATTTCTTTGTGATCTCAGAAGTTGGTTGGCAGGATTTCAATATTTTTGAATTTACTGAGGTTCTTTTTGTAGCCTAGTATGTGGTCTATTCTGGAAAATGTTCCATGTGTACTTGAGAAGATTGTGTATCCTGTTGCTTTTGATTGCAGAGTTCTGTAGATGTCTGTTAGGTCCATCTGTTCTAGTGTGTTGTTCAGTGCCTCTGTGTCTTTACTTATTTTCTGTCTTGTTGATGTGAACTTTGGAGTGAGTGGTGTGTTGAATGAAGTCTCCTAAAATGAATGCATTGCTGTCTATTTCCTCCTTTAATTCTGTTAGTATTTGTTTCACATATGCTGGTGCTCCTTAGTTGGGTGAATATATATTTATAATGGTTATATCTTCTTGTTGGACTGATCCCTTTATCATTATATAATGTCCTTCTTTATCTATTGTTACTTTCTTCGTTTTGAAGTCTATTTTGTCTGATACAAGTACTGCAACACCTGCTTTTTTCTCCTTGTTGTTTGCATGAAATATCTTTTTCCCTCCCATCACTTTTAGTCTGTGTATATCTTTGCATTTGAGGTGCGTCTCTTCTAAGCAGCATATAGATGGGTCTTGCTTTTTTATCCATTCTGTTACTCTGTGTCTTTTGATTGGTGCATTCAGTCCATTTACATTTAGGGTGATTATTGATAGATATGTACTTGTTTGCATTGCTGGCTTTAGATTCCTGGTTACCAAGGGTTCAAGGGTTGCTTCTTTACTATCTAACAATCCAACTTAACTTTCTTGTTAAGTAATTGTAAACACTGTCTGATGTTTCTTTATTTCTCTCCCTTCCTATTCTTCCTCCTCCATTCTTTATATACTAGGTGTTTTATTCTTTGCCTTTAGTTAGTATTTGGATGGTCTGCTTTCTTTGCTATGATTTTATTTTCTCTGGTGACATCTTTTTAGCCTTAGGGGTGCTTCGCTCTAGAGCAGTCCGTTTAAGATATCCTGTAGTGCTGGTTTATGAGAGGCGAACTCTCTCAACTTTCGTTTGTCTGGAAATTGTTTAATCCCTCCATCATATTTAAATGATAATCATTCTGCATACAATATTCTTGGTTCGAGGCCCTTCTGTTTCATAACGTTAAATATATCATGCCATTCTCTTCTGGCCTGTAAGGTTTCTGTTGAGAAGTCTGATGATAGTCTGATGGGTTTTCCTTTGTAGGTGATCTTTTTTCTCTCTCTAGCTGCCTTTAATACCCTGTCTTTATCTTTGATCTTTGCCGTCTTAATTATTATGTGTCTTGGTGTTGTCTTCCTTGGTTCCCTTGTGTTGGGAGATCTGTGGGCTTTCGTGGACTGCGAGACTATTTCCTTCCCCAGCGAGGGAAAGTTTTCAGCAATTATTTCTTCAAAGACACTTTCTATCCCTTTTTCTCTCTCTTCTTCCTCTGGTACTCCTATTTCCTTTTGGATTGGTCACACAGTTCTCTTAATATTCTTTCATTCCTAGAGATCCTTTTATCTCTCTCTGCCTCAGCTTCTCTGTATTCCTGTTCTCTGATTTCTATTCCATTAACAGTCTCTTGCATCTCATCCAGTCTGCTTTTAAGCCCATCGGTTGCTCGTCTGATTTCTGCATTGTCTTTCCTCATTTCCCTCATATCTTCCCTCAGTTCTTGCACATTTCTCTGTAGATCCATCAGCATGGTTATGACTTTTATTCTGAATTCTTTTTCAGGAAGACTGTGCATTTCCATCCCTTCAGGCTCCCTCTCTGGGGTTGTCTGGTTGATCTTAGTCTGGACCATATTCCTCTGTCTTTTCATGGCTATAGAAGTGGTTGCTGGTAGTTGCCACATATGTCAGCTGGGCTCTTGAAGACTTTAAAAAGAGAAGAAAAAAAGAAAGAAAGAAAGAAAAAGAAAAAGAAAAGAAAGAAAATAAATAAAAAAGAAAGAAAAGGAAAAACAAAAACAAAACAAACAAACAAAACAGAAAACAAAAAAAAATTGCCCACCGGGAGTAGATTCTGTGGGGATGCTGTAGGTTGCACTGTTGCCCCACTATTCCGCAGCCATGGCTGCACCACTTGGCAGGGTCCATTATAGCTCTGGCCTGGGTGGGAACAAATGGGAGGCTGTTGATCTCTGTTGGAAGTCGATGTGAGGCCACCCTTTCCCAGTCGCCAGCTAAGGGGTCTGAAACTCCCCAGGACTCCCAGCCTGCTGGGCTGAGTGTGCCGGGGTGATCTGGCTCCTCCACTGGGCTCCTGTCTCTTTAGGACTGCTGAAGAAAGAGCGTGCTTTTCTTTTTTTTTTTCTTTCCTTCCCGGGAGTCGGCTGCAAGCACCCTGACGCGTTCCCCCCTCAGATCCTGCCCCTCTGTCTCTCCAATCTACTACACTGCGCGATGTATGTCAGTGCTCCCCGCACAGATCCCCGGGCCTGGTTATTTCGCGGGGTGTACTTCCACTCCCTCCCAGCTCTGAATCCTCTCCTCCCGCTGGTGCGCTGGGGTGGGTGAGTGCTTGGGTCCTGCTGGGTCGTGGCTCTGTATCTTACCCGCCTCTTGGGGTGCCGAGTCCTCTCGGGTGTAGCTGCATGCTGTGCGCTTTCCTGTGTATTCTGGTCTCTCTTTTAGGAATAGTTGTATTTGCTGTATTTTCGTAGATAAATATATTGTTGGGAGGAAATTTTTGCCGCCCTGCTCATGCCACCATCTTCCCGGAAGTACATGTATTTTTAATGACCTAACTGAATGATAAAAATTGTAGCAGAATTTTCCACTATGGGATATTCAAGCTCTTCACTTTACCCTCAAAAAAGGGAACTTTCGCTAAAGATAGTTCAGTATGAAGAAATGCATTTGTCCAACATATTAGGCAATGAAATTTTTACTGTAATAAGCATAAGAGACAAGATTTGTCCTTCTTCGTAATAGTCTATTTGTATTTCATTTTTTTTAAAAATGAATCTTCTTGGACTTCACTCTCTCTTTCTAGGGCTTCTTCCTTGTAATTCCATGCAACTAGCATGGCAGGCTGACTTAGGACCCCCTTTATTCTTAATAGTGGTCCAGTTGATTCTCCCTTGTCTAGTTCAGCTTTCCTCGAGATTATATTGAGCTTTGTGACCAAAGTCTCAGTTAATGATGAAAAATATATATATTTATCTGAACCTGTTCCCTGAATGCAAATGTCTCTGGGGGACTTTGTGGATTAGGGGCTGCAAGGATGGGCCTCTGCATTCACAACAGGTAACTCACCACAGGTTCAAAATATTTGGGTTCCACATCCTGATAGTCACTTCCCCCCACTCTTTCCCATATTCTCCACCGTGGAGACAAAACTAATAACTAATTTCTTTATATTTAAAAGTAAAGAGCAGTGGATTAAAGAAGGCAGCGTGAGACGTGAGACAGAGGCTTCTTCCTAAAACTGCATAAAATACAAAAATATAACTGATACAACTACTCCTTAAAGAGCAACAGGAAAGAGGACTGTGCCAAACTGCATACACCTGGAGAGAAGAGCAGACCTCACAGAACAAGGTAATGTACTAAAGCTGTGGCCCAGCAGGACCCAAGCCCTTCCCCCAACCCAGCTTACTGCTGGGAGGAAGAGAAACAGAGCAGGGAGGGAGTGGAGATGGGGGACTGCTGAATACCTAACTCCGGAGATCTGCTCTGGGAGCACAAACCTACATTTCATGGGTCTTGCATGATACTCTTGTAATTAGGGGGTTGGAAAGCTAAGACAGGCAGAATTCCTGGAGAGATAGAGATTCCAAATGCTTGTGGAAAGCAAGGATCCATATCTGGCTGCTCTGGGACAAAAGAAAGGTGGGCAGTCTGAGAGACTTCCTAACAAGGAAGCCCTTAGCAAGAGGACTGCCAAAGAAGCAAGGATTGCACAGAGCTTACTGCTCAGGAGAAAGGACAGGTAGACAAAATTGTCTGGCTGCACTCTGCCTAGCAGGTTGGGAGCTTTCATGATCTTCAGGTGCTCCAGCTCAATGGCTGCCTACAGCGCTCCAAGAACCCCCTCTGTGATAGGCAGCCTACTGTGCCTTTCTCCTGGCCAACCCCACCTGGATGGCAAACTGGCAAACCCTATGCTGGCATTAGGCCAGCCAGAGAGAATATCTGTCCACAGCAACTACAAATGCAAAACATAGAGGCTTATACCTGTGTGCTCAGCCCACTGGTTCAGGCAGTGGAGGCAGGCATAGTAGCCGGGAAGCAGGAAACAGCTCTTTCCTCCCCCCAGGCACCAGTACCACTCCCCTGCAATCCCTGACATTGCTTCAGGGGCTGAGCAGTTCCAGAGAGTAGAGCTTCTGGGCACTAGAGGGGGCCATATGCAAATATGAAACACCAAAGGAACCTGGTCCACAGTAAAATTATTAATACAACTCCAGAGAAAGATTTAAATAATATTGACCTCATGACTCTCCCTGAAAGGGAGTTCAAAATAAAAATCATTAACATGTTCATGGAGGTACAGAAAGATATTCAAGAACTCAGGAATGAACTCCAGTCGGAGATTCAATCATTGAAGAGCACAATGGACGGTATTAAAAGCAGATTGGATACGGTGAAGGAGACAATAAGTGAAATAGAAACTAGAGAAGAGGAATATAAAGAAGCTGAGGCACAGAGAGATAAAAGAATCTCTAAGAATGAAAGAATATTGAGAGAACTGTGTGACCAATCCAAATGGAACGATATTCACATTATAGGGGTACCAGAAGAATAAGAGAGAGAAAAAGGGATAGAAAGTATCTTTGAGGAGGTAATTGCTGAAAACTTCCTCAATCTGAGGAAGGAGATAGTCTCTTAGGCCATGGAGGTGCACAGATCTCCCAACACAAGGGACCCAAGGAAGACAACACCAAGACATATACTAATTAAAATGGCAAAGATCTAGGATACAGACGGACTATTAAAAGCAGCCTGAGAGAGAAATAAGATCACATATAAAGGAAAGCCCATCAGGCTATCATCAGACTTCTCAACAGAAATCTTACAGGTCAGAAAGAAGTGGCATGATGTATTTAATGCAATGAAGCAGAAGGGCCTCAAACCAAGAATACTCTACTCAGCAAGGTTATCATTTAAATTTTAAGGAGGCATTAAACAATTCCCAGGTAAGCAAAAGCTGAGAGAATTTACCTCCCACAAACCATCTCTATAGTGTATTTTGGAGGGACTGCTGTAGATGAAAGTTTTCCTACGGTTCAGTAGCTGTCACCAGAGGTAATAAAACCACAGTAAAGAAAGTTGAACAGCTAATTACTAAGCAACTGCAAAATTATATTAAGTATCACCAAAGTCAATCAAGGGATAGACAAAGAGTACAGAATATGATACCGAATATTTAAAAAATGGAGGAGGGAGAAAGAGGAAGAGAAAAAAAAAGAACATTTAGATTATGTTTGTAATAGCATATTAAGTGAGTTAAGTTAGACTCTTAGATAGTAAGGAAGTTAACCTTGAACCTTTGGTAACCCCAAATCTAAAGCCTGCAATGACAATAAGTACATACCTATCCATAATCACCCTGAATGTAAATGGACTGAATGCACTAATCAAAAGACATAGAATCACTGAATGGATAAAAAACAAGACCCATCTATATGCTGCCTACAAGAGACTCACTTCAAACCCAAAGACATACACAGACTAAAAGTGAAGGAATAGAAAAAGACATCTCATGCAACTAATGGCGAGAAAAAAGAAGGAGTTGCAATACTTGTATCAGACAAAATAGACTTCAAAACAAAGAAAGTCACAAGAGACAAAGAAGGACGTCAAATAATGATAAAAGGGTCAATCCAACAAGAAGATATAACCATCATAAATATCCATGCACCCAACACAGGAGCACCTACATATGTGAAACAAATCCTAACAGAATTAAAAGGAGAAATAGAATGCAATGCATTAATTCTAGGAGACTTCAACACACCACTCACTCCAAAGGACAGATCAACCAGACAGAAAATAAGTAAGGAGACAGAGGCACTGAACAACACATTAGAACAGATGGACCTAACAGACATCTACAGAACTCTACACCCAAAAGCAGCAGAATACATGTTCTTCTCAAGTGCACATGGAACATTTCTAAGAATAGATCATATACTAGGCCACAAAAAGAGCCTCAGTAAATTAAAAAAGATTGAAATTGTACCAACCAGTTTCTCAGACCACAAAGGTATGAAACTAGAAAAAAATTATGCAAAGAAAATGAAAAATCCCACAAACACATGGAGGTTTCACAACATGCTCCTAAATACCCAATGGATCAATGAGCAAATAAAAACAGAGATCAAGCCGTATATGGAGACAAATGATAACAGTAATTCAACACTGCAAAATCAGTTGGATACAGTGAAGGCTGTGCTAAGAGGAAAGTATATTGCAATATAGGCCCACCTCAGGAAAGAACATTCCCATATGAACAGTCTAAACTCACAATTAAAGAAATTAGAAAAAGAAGAACAAATGAGACCGAAAGTCATTAGAAGGAGGGACATAATAAAGATTAGAGCAGAAATAAATAAAATTGAGAAGAATAAAACAATAGAAAGAATAAATGAACACAAGAGCTGGTTCTTTGAGAAAATAAACAAAATAGATATACCCCTAGCCAGACTTATTAAGAAAAAAAGAGAGTCTACTCACATAAGCAGAATCAGAAAGGAGAAAGGAAAAATCACTACGGACACCACGGAAATACAAAGAATTATTAGAGAATACTATGAAAAATTATATGCTAACAAACTGGATAACCTAGAAGAAATGGACAACTTTCTAGAAAAATACAACCTCTCAAGGCTGACCCAGAAAGAAACAGAAAATCTCAACAGATCCATTACCAGCAATGAAATTGAACTGGTAATCAAAAACCTACCTAAGAACAAAACACCTGGACCAGATGGCTTCACCGCTGAATTTTATCAAACATTTAGTGAAGACCTAATACCAATCCTCCTTAAAGTTTTCCAAGGAGTAGAAGAAGAGGGAATACTTCCAAACTCATTCTATGAGGCCAGCATCACTCTAATACCCAAAAGAAGCAAAGACACCACAAAAAAAGAAAATTACAGACCAATATCCCTGATGAACATAGATGCTAATATACTCAACAAAATATTAGCAAACTGAATTCAAAAATACATCTAAAGGATTATCCATCATGATCAAGTAGGATTTATTCCAGAGATGCAAGCATGGTACAACATTTGAAAATCCATCAACATCATCCACCACATCAGCAAAAGAAGGACAAAAACCACATGATAATCTCCATAGATGCTGAAAAAGCATTCGACACAATTCAACATCCATTCATGATAAAAACTCTCAACAAAATGGGCATAGAGGGCAAGTACCTCAACATAATAAAGTCCATATATGACAAACCCACAGCCAACATTACACTTAACAGCCAGAAGCTGAAAAGCTTTTTCTTTAAAATCGAGAACAAGACAAGGATGCCCACTCTCCCCACTTCTATTCAACATAGTACTGGAGGTCCTAGCCACGGCAATCAGACAACACAAAGAAATAAAAGGCATCCAGATTGGCAAGGAAGAAGTTGAACTGTCCCTGTTTGCAGACGACATGATATTGTACATAAAAAACCCTAAAGATTCCACTCCAAAACTACTAGATATAATATCAGAATTCAGCAAAGTTGCAGGATACAAAATTAATATCCAGTAATCTGTGGCATTCCTATAAAAACAAATAACCCAGTTAAAAAATGGCAAAGGATATGAAGAGACAGTTCTCCAAAGGAGAAATTCATATGGCCAACAGACACATGAAAAGATGCTCCACATCACTAATCATCAGGGAAATGCAAATTAAAACCACAATGAGATATCATCTCACACCAGTAAGGATGGCCAGCATCCAAAAGACTAAGAACAACAAATGCTGGCAAGGATGCAGAGAAAGGGGAACCCTCTTACACTGCTGGTGGGAATGTAAGCTAGTTCAACCATTGTGGAAAGCAATATGGAGGTTCCTCAAAAAACTGAAAATACAAATACCATTTGCCCTGAGAATCCCACTCCTTGGAATTTACCCAAAGAGTACAACTTCTCAGATTTAAAAAGACATGTGCCCCTATATTTATCACAGCACTTTTTACAATAGCCAAGATATGGAAGCAACCTAAGTGTCCATCAGTAGATGAATGGATAAAGAAGAGATGATACATATACAGAATGGAATACTATTCAGCCATAGAAAGAAACAAATCTTGCCATTTGCAACAACATGGATGGAGCTGGAGGATATTATGCTCAGTGAAATAAGCCAGGCAGAGAAAGACAAGACAAATGATTTCCCTCATTTGTGGAGTATAATGATGAAGCAAAACTGAAGGAACAATATAGCAGCAGACTCGGAGACTCCAGGAAGGAACTAGTTTTTGCCAAAGGGGAAGAGTGTGGGAGGTCGGGTGGGGAGGGGGGAGAAGGGAATTGAGGGGTATTATGTTTAGTACACATGATGTGGTGGGTCACAGGGAAAACAGTGTACCACAGAGAAGGCAAATTGTGGATCTGTGTCATCTTACTACACTGAAGGGCAGTGACTGCATTGGGGTATGGGTGGGGACTTGATAATATGGGTAAATGTAGTAATCACACTCTTTTTTCATGTGTAACCTTCATAAGACTGTATATCAATAATACCTTATTAAAAAAATTTAAAAAATAATAAAAGTAAAGACAAGCTTTAGAAGTCTATATATTCAATAAACACTATGTTTTCTTTAGTTTGCTCTTACCTACATGATAAAATTAGCTTTGGCCCACTGAATTTATAACTATTTTAAAGGCAGGAGTTAGTCATGGGAACTAGTCATTGTTAGCTAGTACACTCATGCTTCTTAGGGCAATGAAAAAATAGATTCAAAATGTCTGTCTTACCATTTCGTATATATTTCACAGTATCTTCATTGACATATTTGCAAACTTGTAATTGGATCCAGTTTAATATGATTAAATTGGACTATGGGGAATCAATGCCTTTATATTTAGCTGTTTCTAGCGAAATTCAGTAAAAGGAATATATTTAGATTTCATTTTCCTATGAACAGACAGAATAGTTTCTTGCAGTGTCAAAATCTTACAAGGCTTACATAATAAAAATAATAAGATTTTACTGCTGGTGTTAGAGAAGCGTTGGTTAAATTTAGAAATATGTAGGAGGTAAAATCCAGACCACCTGCTATCATCACACTTGCAGTAAAAACTTTGTATATTAGTTTGTATTGGCTAAGTGATAGAAAAAGAAAGATAGTATTCAAAATGTAATTCAGGTGGAAATGTGTAATTTGAGATGTAAATTGACTTTCAGCTAGCAATTGGGTTCTTAAAAGTTTTATCAAATATTAGTGTTTAACATACACTATTCCTTGGCCTCATGAATCATATCTATGAAATCTCAGCCACATGTATTGTGGGGATCAAAGAAATATTCTGTGTGTTAACCTGCATTCACACTCTGTCTTCAGAATGAC
The DNA here is from genome assembly GCA_032199065.1 of Smutsia gigantea. Taxonomy (NCBI): domain Eukaryota; kingdom Metazoa; phylum Chordata; class Mammalia; order Pholidota; family Manidae; genus Smutsia; species Smutsia gigantea. The sequence continues at coordinate 50,145 of JAVSCE010004926.1, read as the reverse complement.
ATATGTGCATATATTGTTATTCCTATTACATGAGAAAAACAATGTTTAGAAGGTTAAAGTTTAGTGCCCAAAGTCACACCAGAGTAAATGAGACACCAATATTTTAATAAAGCATGTGCCTAATAGTAACATCCATGTTCTATATTACTTCAGGGATGACCCTGACTTAACCAATGGAAATTAATTTGTCATTTAATCATGTGAACCATTTCAGTAATGATTAGCCCACTGGAAAAGGCCAAAGAAGAATTCTTTGGACAACTTACTAGTAATGTCTTGTTCGTTGAATTAATATTCACTAAATTAATTCACTGACTTCCAGTTTTTCCCATGACAATCATATTTCGAAAAATCATCAAATTCTGAGTTGTCCAGTCATCACCTTTTCACACTGGTGATTACATTTGATCCATTAGGTGGACCAAGTGGCTGAGATTTTTAAAGAGATAGCTCATTGTTAGTAAACAATATGCTCTAAATCTTACAGAGGTATATTTGCCACCAGGTTCATTTATCATTTCTTTATCCTTCCATAAATATCATTAAAACGTAATATTCCTCGCTAACATATTCTCCTGAGGTTATTAGAATACCGCATGCAAGAAGAAGCCAAAACTTGTGAAGTTCATACAGTAATTGAGTGTCAAAAAATAGCAAAGCTGTACATTTTTATAGCAGGATACAAGTATACCAATCTGATGATACCCATTAATGATTCTTGGCAAGATCTCAGCATAACAATTGAGATCTGGTTGATGTTGATTTCAGACCAGTAGGTAAATTCTATCTTTACTTTCCATTTTTCCTTCAGGCAATGGCATCACCACACCCCTTTGTAATAAACATACCTTTGTCCACATTCCTTTTGGGAGGCAACAACCTTTCCTGGTCTAATTAGTGTCCACCATCCTCTTCTTTTTCCAGAACAGAGCTATTAATTGAGAGGTGGGTATGTGATACAAACAGCACCAGGAAAAGGTGCCTTTTTCCCTTGGATAGTTTTAAGTTCCTGGAGTAAGCCTATAAAAATGGCATGTCAAGTGCATAAAGGGGAAATATCAGAGGCAGAGCCAAGAAGAGGGCGAGCATGAGGAGAGAGGGGGAAGAGAGAGAGAGAGGAAGGGATATTGAGAGACTAAGAACTTTGGATTCTTGGATTTAGTCATCTTTGAACTCAGCAACTCACTGAGTCTTCTTGGGTACTTAAGTTAGTACATCCAGCATTCTTCTTACACCAGTTGAGTTGTATTTCTGTCACTTCTAACTGAAAATATGATATGGCTAATTTTTCCTTCTGTCATATTTATCTTATATGGAATTTATCTTTAACTGTGGCATACCACACTATGCTGGTATTTTGAAATGGTAATCTGTTGAATTCTGTTTGAGAGTAATAATAAAATTATAATTATTTGTGATTATAATTATCATGGCTGATATTTACATAGCATTTTTCAGCTTCACATGTATTATCTCCTTCAATCCTATAACAGTCCTATCATTTTCATTCTATTAAAATCTCTATTGTTCAAGATGAGGAAGATGAGGTACAGAGAAGTCAGTGAATTTTCCCTGAATCACCAGCTGGTAAAGATCAAAAGTGGGATACAAATGCAGACAATTTAAATTTAAAATTTATTTTCTAAGCCAAGAAGCATTGCTCTTTCGTAATAATAGTCTTTGTTTACAAAGAGAGAGATTGCTTCACTGATACTTAACTTTTTTGTGTAATTACTACAATTTTTTTTTTCAGAGTACTGTGTATCAACACATTTCATGGCTTCCTGTGTCATAGATTTGTACTATGGAAAAATGTGGCTATATACACATTAGCAAAGTCTTCTCATCAAAAGCATGGCATCATACACATTTTCTTTTTCATTATAAAAACGTTTTTCTGGCAGACTTTGAGTCTCAGTCAACAAATTCTTTTTTTAATATATATCTTTAGCAGGAAATGAAAACTTTGAAGAGTTTATGATGAATACTGTGATACATCTCTCTGGAATAGATACTTACCAGATTTTTAAACATCTCATAATGCTTTCTTTACATGAAGAGCAGCATAAACATCTGTGTATGGGCCTAGATATTTAATGAAAATAAATTTACACCCCCACCTGAAGAAAAGGATGAAGAGGGAGATTTCTATGTGTAATCAGTATGGTAGTTTTATCTGCAGTTTTCTGGAGAATGTTGCTAGCTGAAATGCTTCATCATATTTTAATTTCACTACTCTGAGTTAATCAAGTCTAGTAACCCTATGGCAGATATCAGGGTTCAAAAAGGTTCATTTGAATTTCTTCTTTGAAGTTAAAAAGGCTCCAGGAATGTGCTTCCATTATCATTAAGGGGAAAGAGTCATTACTTTTATGCTATCTACCCAAATCCCAGTAGAGAGAATCAGACGTACAGTAGAGGCTCAGAATGAAAATACAGTCTGGGCCATTATTTATGGTTCAGACATGTTTGTGTAAAACCCTATGTAGGGTCTTTAAATATGGTGAAGCAGAGCTGGGATTTGACTACCACTCAGTTGGCCATCCCAGAAATTTAATACTCAATAGACTCCTCCTTTTACCAACTCAACATTCCCTCCTTTATGTAATAAATTCCCAAGTCATTTATATACTACTTCTCCAGGAAAATTGAGATAATTATATTCTTTCTTCAGTATATTAAGACATTTGGGTAAAACAACCCATGAAAGGGTCTGACATATGGAATACAGGAAATAATAAATGTTATATATCACACTAACAATAAATGATTAGTTTAGCCTTTCTTGTTTGGTATTATACTCAAAACCCAATACTGAGTAACTCAAGGACTACTTATAAATATCCCTTTTCTTTAAAAAGCAGCAGTAGTAAAATTTAAAGTTTGTTGATCCCTAATGTAGTCATAATTTGGTCGTACTTTTATGAATTAATTTTTTACATCATCTTAAACTATCAAATCACTTAATTTGTTATAGCATTTTTTTACTATACAAGAAAGAAAGTGATCTAAATTTTTAAAAGAATTTAAATATTAGCCAAGATTAATAATAAAATCAATAGAATCCATGAGGCTAAGAGTATATCCTTTTTGTGTGCTAGTAGACTTATTTCAAAGAGTTTAGATTATTGATTATTGAGTTATGCAGTATCAGACAAAGGTTAAGTCTTTTAATTTACTATAACCTATTTTATTGAGAATTTTGTCTTAAACTTAGGGTAATAACTATGCTCAGCAATTGAGGTTATACTAGGCTGTTTTTTCCTGGGAGAACTAACAAAACATTTTTACCTCATCAGAACTATAATCAAACTCTTAGGGTCCACTTCATAAAACTCAAATCACAATATGCAATAATCTATTCCTAGGACTATACGTTTTTTTTGTGTGAATTCCTGTGAATCTCTTTCCATTTTCTTCTTAGAAATTCAATAATATCATTTATTAGACTATTCTGGGAAAGCCAGATAGTGGATATTTCTTACTCCAATTCTGCCATTCATTTTCTTTCTTAAAAGCACAAGAAACAAATTTTTAAAAATCGCACCACAGGTGTGTTTTGGTACACAGCAGACAGTTACAATCTTTCCAAAAGAAGGTCGTTTATTATCAGTGATTTTCCTCCTGGTGATATTTAGTCTCTATCTGAAACTGTAAATATATAACACGTGGCACTTCCTATTATTTGGAAGGCATAATGATTGATACAGGACACAAGTCCTTTCTTCAGTTTACTAACCAAAATCAAATCCAGTCACTGAAGTGACATTAGTGTTTCTTATGAAAAGTGAGACCTGCAAAGTATGAGTAAGAAGTAGCCTATTGTGGACTTTGCCACAGTGCTGACAGCAGAGGAATTAATTTTCCGTAGAGATTTAAAAAAAAACAGTATTAAAACTCAAAAACCAACTTCAGGTTGATCTGCTTTATATTATCACCATGTACTGGCATTTCTGAAAAATGTCAGTGATAAATTACACCTTTCCTTTGGGAGAGATTGCTTTCTTTACATAGTCCCCTCACCTCCCCACTCCACCACGGCTTGGAACACCACTATCAGCATGTATTTGGAAATATTTTATTATTCAAAGTATTTATGTTAATTCATCATTAAGAGTCAGTCTATCCATCTTTCTTCTACTTAGACTTGTGTTAACATTTAATCATACTAAAATACCCCCCTTTTAATTTTCATATATTATCTTAACAGATTAAGTTGAAAATAGTGTATCACTAAGTTTACTCATCTTTGAATAAGAATGAGATTAAATATTTAATGTTGTTACTCAAGGGCACAAATAATCAATCTGATGAGAAAACTCAGTTACTGACTCCAAGCCTCACACAGATTATAGGGTGACCATGGATAAAATTCCCTTCTTCTTCCTTCTTCACCTTATCTTTGTGCCTTTTCAGGGTATTGGTAATTGCTCCTTACTCTCAGTCAGATATAATCCATGTATGGAGTGGGCCAGAGGGAATAAACTTGGGGTTGAGCAAAAGAGTTTCTCCTCATGACATATGCAGGTTTATCCCTTCTACTTTAATATCAGTTTTGTGAAAGTACTGAACTCACCAAACACTACCGGACAAACCCATAGAGCAAAGCTAAGCTGATTAGAATTTGCTGCAGAAATGGAGGACATACTATGACTATTTTAACAGTATCTCAGGAGGGGTGAGTCAGAGAATATTTATAGGGTTTGGGGTTTGTGCTCAAGAGGTTTGAGTCTTTCAGAGTAGGGAAATGCTTGGGATTGGGCAAAAATTGTGACATAATAGTTTAAGATTGATAGTCATGGTAGGGGAAGGGTCAGATGGTACCCTGTGAATCTAACTCTGCAAACATTCTTGATGTGGACTCCAAATGTTTTTTAAAAAATTATTTTTAACACCCTAGGGAAAAAATAATCCCTATTGTGCCATAATTCTAACCACTTTTATGGTAGTAAAGTTCACATGTAACAATTTCTAACTGGTCCTGAAGGCATCTGATCTTATGACCCCCTCCACTCTCTGCCTAGTGGACCCTATGGTAGTCTGTTAGATGCATATAGTATACTGTTGAGTACATTTTAAGGAAACAGTTCTAAGAGCATGTAAAGATCAAGTTGTTCATTTAAAAGTTTACACTGAGAAAATAAAGTGAAAAATTGTGGTGATTTGGCAATATGACATTGTAAGTTTGAGTATGGACTTTAGAATAGGAAGGTTAGGATTCAAAATTCCACAAGTTAGTAGCTACATAACTCTGGCTAATGCAGGTAATCATGGAAATCAGTGTCCTCATCTTGTAAGTGAAGATAATAAAATGTTTCATTTTTTTTCTCTTTTTAACATATATCAAAGTAATCTTGAGTAGACTGAATACTTATAAGATTAAAAATTAGCATATAATAAAAATAGTAGGAAATTGGAAACTGGACTTTAAAAGGGGTTTCAAGAATTGTCTAAACAAAAAAGAAAATAAAAGAAATCACAAATTAAATATTAAATGCTTTGACACATAAACCTGGGAGCCGCACACTTTGGTGTGTCAAAAACACCATTAAAAAAAACCAAGGGTAAAGGATAAATTACGATATTAAAAATAAGTATGTAAAACTCTAACACAAGAGTAAAAGTGAAAAGATGGACAAAATTAAGTAATAAATATAAAAATGGGAAATTGAATGAGGAAATAATTCACAAAGCAATAGAAATATTCAATATCACTTGTAGAAATTTTTTAATTAAAGCAAAATATGTTCTAGTTTACCAATGAAATACTCAACCATGGAAATTGTAGTAGAATCCAGTGTTGGAAACAGTGTACTATTAAAAACTTTTGGTAAAATGGGCAACCATTTAGGAGGCAATTTGATACCTCATACAAAGAATGTGAACATGGTCAGTGCCTCTAACTCAGGAATTTCTAATCAATACTTTATTAAAAATAAGCATTGGATATGTTATAACTCTCCAATTAATAGAGAATGTTTAAATGTATTATGGAGACATTCTTATGATAAATTATATAATTACAAAGGTGTAATGACAGAAAGCATAGTTAAAAATTATATCAATCAATATATAACTTAAATTTTCTTAAAAAGTATTTATGCACATGGAATGGAAACACATTAAACATTCACAGAAGCTTTATTTAACAGACATCTCTTGATCCCTTTCTACGTTCCAGACACTGCACTAGAATATATATCAAACCAACTGATTTTGATTAAAATCTTATAAAAGAGGTACTATTATTATCCCTAGTTTATAATTAAGGAAGCTATATCTACTAAAGAAGTTGCATTCATTATCAAAAACATTTTCAGAGAGAAAAACCTCAACCCAGATAGCTTACTGTTTAATTCTATCAAACATTTAAGGAAGTAATGATTTCCAGTGGTCTATTAGAATAAAGAGAAGAGATGGGTATTTCCCAGCTGGCTTTATGAGGCCAGTATTACCTAATAGCAAAAAAAAAAAAATAGTGACCCAAATTTTTCATTATATGCAAATGCAAAAACCCTTAACAAAATGTATGGAAATGGTTTATCCCAGAAATGCAAAGTTAGCTTAACATTCAAAATCAAACAATATAATGCACTATGTTAAGAGCAAGGAGAAATGATCAACGAACATTTAAATAGGTATAAAAAAATATTTGACAAATTTCAACACTTACTCATGATAAAAATTTTCAGAAAGGTAGTAATGGAAAGTTCTTTAATCTGATAAAGGGCATCTATAAATAATGTATAACATAATACTAAATTGTGGAATGTTATTTTTCTCCTAAGATTAGAAACAAGGCAAATATGCTTACTCTTACCTTTCATATTAACCGTTGTGCTGGTGAGTCTAGCCATAGAAGTAAATCTGGAAAAAGAAAATACAAATATAAAGATTAGAAAGAAAGAAAGTTGCTCTGCTTGTACATGGCATAAATTTGTATGCAGAAGATCCTAAGTAATCTTTCAAACAACTATTAGAACTAAGAGTGAATTGGGCAAATTCTACAGTAAAAGCTTAATTTTTAAAAAATCAATTGCATTTTTGTATAAAAAAGGCAAATAATTGGAAACTAAATTTTAAAATTTAATTTAATTATTGAGGAGGCAATAAATATAAAAAATATTTACAAATAAATTTGACAGGAGTCATGTAAGACCTCAATATTGAAATTAATAGCACCTAAAAAATGGGAGTTAAGCAATATAAAACAAATGCATGTATTAGAAGATACAGTGCTGTAAAGATGTCAGTTCTCACCAAATGGATTTACAAATTCAATGCCTCCCAGTTATTCCAATAGCGTAGGGCTTTTTTCTTTAATTTTCTTTTCTTTTCTTTTTCTGTGTTTTTTTAAGAATTTGACAAGCTGATTATAAAATTTACATGGAAATACAAAGGACTTAGAATCCTGAATATGAAAAAATAAATAAATAACTTAGAAGACTTACAAAAGCTGACTTCAGGAATTACTATTAAGATAGAGTAATCAATATAGCATAGTACTGGACTAAGGAATGACAGATCAATTGAACAGAAAAGCTCATTAACAGTTCCACTTGCATAGTCAATTGATTTTCGACAAAGGAGCTGAATCATTCCAATGAGGAAAGAAAAATCTTTCAACAAATGGTGCTGGAATATCCATAAGGGATAATGAATCTCAACCTGCACTTTATATCGTACAGTCCTGGTGAAACTGGTGTCTTTGCAAGGAAGATAAAGCAACTGATCCAAAAAAAAAACAAATTGCCTTCTTTCTCTGACTGGCTCTAAAGAGAAAGTGAGAAATAATTTCAGCCGTTATGGCATGGGTGGACCAGAGACAAGCTTATCTTGGTCTACTTGTCAAGAGAAGATGCAATTCTGTAAGATTTTGAGCTCCATTCAGGGATGTTTGCTGTTATTCACAGAGTCTTAAAACAACCTTTCCATCTTTACTAGGATGTTAAAGACAGGGACCCAGATGGGTTACTGATATAACTTCCAGCCACATCAACTTAGAAGATAAAATGCCCTTATTTTGATGGAATCCTTTCCCTGGATCCAGTACTAGAAAAACATAAGTGACAAATGCTTGCCATTACTACCAACTTATTTTATCCCTCATACCCAATAAAAAGGTTTCTTTCCTCTTTTAAGTGCCTATTATTGAGGGTTTGCCAAGATTTGGCCAGATGAGTGGATTAGGGAAGATTAAAATAATACATCTTCAATTCTTCTGTTCAGAAGGAAGGAAAGAACTTGGTTGATATCCCAGGGTAGTCAGAGTGAGATATGAAACCAAAGTCAAGAAAGTAAAGTCAGTTTTGATGCACTCTGCACGGAGTCACAGAGCTGGCCTGCCTCAGGTCAGACAGGCCTCACTGCTTATTGTGAGACTGCTTTTATGATGTTTTGGCAGGGCAGAGAAGTCCCTGATTGACAGCTTTCAGCCCTGTCGGCTTGTTCTGATTGGTGCAATGAGGACAGGGGCTGTGCTGTGCTTCTGATGTTTCTTACCTGGGGAGGCCCGGAACATTTCCTGAGTCACTCTTGACCCCTTTGGCTTCCTCTGATTAACTCTCTGAGTCATTTCTGGCTTCCTGGATCTATCTGATTAACTCCCTGAGTCATTTTTGGTGGGCCCTCTCTGTTCATCCACTTATTTCTGTTTTTCTGCCTAACAGTTCTAGCAAATTTAGTGGCTTTCTTTGGCAAAGTATGTTATTCAAGACACCGTGAGTGTAAGGTTGCCTGTGTTTAAAGAATTAACTAGCAACACTGGGGCCAAGGCCTTGGAATTAAGCTGCTAAAAAGACACTAGTCCTGAGGGGAATTATTCTGGGGATCCAAATATGGAATTCAAAGGGAAGAATAATGACAGCACATAATTCCAAGAGGACTTAACAAAATGTAGACTAGGCAGGGTAGAGCAGTTCCTTCACTCTGGAGGGAATGACAGTCAGGGCACATCCAGGTGATGTCATAGAGAATGGGAAAAGATCAACAAAAATTAGGGAAACCACCAGTGCTAGGAACATGTTGGTGCTAAAGTAGATGCTTCAAAAAGAACTCAGGCATAAAAACTCAGGCAGAAGTTTTTAGAGCTCTGGTACACACAGCAGGAGTGGGAAATTGGGTGAGATGTGGCGCAGAAAGCCTAGGGGTTGGGAAAAAACTTGAATGCTGTAACCACAAGTGGAGAAGGGAAAGGGTTATCTTCTTCTCAGCCTCTGTACCTGAATCTGTCCAGTTTCCCTTAAGTCTGCAGGAGGTACAAGAAAGCATAGTCTGAAGTTTGTGTGCCTTAGTTCTGAACAGTGTTGCTGTCCTAGACTTCTTCCTAGTCCTCTATCCTGGTGAAGACAGATTAAATAGAATGTTTCATGATCTTTTTTTATCAGCCTGTCTGTTATGAGCTGAGTTTGTTCTCTTAGGTCCTTGACCCTGCCGCAACAAAGAACTGAAAGGCAGAGACACAACAGCAAAGCGGAGCTAAAGTTTTACTTGAATACACTCCAAGGGAGGAGCGGGCCAGAGTCGAGGTAGACAAAGGCCTGAACTTTTAGGGGAGGGTCTATTCATCACTACCTAGCCAGGAGGCACTTCTTTTGATTGACAGGCTGAGGTCATTTGATTGACAGCTCTAATTATTCACCCATTCCTCTTGGTGCGCATGTCTTTTCCCAAAATGCACACAGAAAAGCCCATGTGGTGGGAGAGGGAGCAGAACCACAATTTTATTTTAATGAGATTATGAGGAGGTGTGTTTTGGGCAGTTCTTAGTTTTGTTCAGTTGAGCCCCATTGGGACCTGGTTGGGACTGGTTTGGCCTGGTCCAGATAGGCAAGAAGTTATCTCCCTGTAAAGCCTTTGTTGCCTTCCCGTGGGACTGCCTACCTAGACAGAGTTTGGACAGTTCGTTTTCCTTGAACTTATCTTCTGTTTCTCCTGTTGCTTATTGTCTGTCTTTCTACCTAACATACCCATGAACCTAGAACTCTGTTTTTAAAGGTAGAGTTCAAAGACGATGTTCAGCACATTCACCTGTTCATCACACTTCTTTTATGAATTCTTTTTTTGGCATCAAATCTAATAACTCTTTGTCTCATCTTACATTAAGAGTCCTAAGCACTACACCAGGCCGAATCAGAACTTCCAGGATGGGGTGCTCAGGAATTGACATGGTAAATACATATCTGGGGAGACAGTTAGACACCAGAGTTCAGGATATAGCTAAGTGACATCAGGGAAAACTGGGAGATGTGGGACAAAAACGAGGCAAATTCACTTACAGGACACTCTAGGAAAATGGCCTAGAACTGAGCGCTGGTCTTTTGAGTCAGTTAACTTTCAGCTTTTTTTTTCTTTTCTTTTTCATGATATATGACTGCTCTCCTAGTTGCTTTTAGTATTTGGGAGGTAAAGTTCCACTGAAATAAAAAGACCTCAAGCCCAAACTGCTCCTTCTAAGATTTATCACTTGGTGTGCTATCTCACAAAGAGAAAAGTGACTGAAGGAGAGTGCCAGAAAATATGAAAAACCCACCCACGTCCCCTTGGCCTAGAGGGCTCTTTCCAAGCATGTAGCTACACCCGAGGAGAGAGGGCTTCTTCCAAGCTTCTCTTTTTCTCTTGGGTACTAGCTACCTGTTCCTCCCTAAAAAAGTCCAGGGGAAAGAATGAAAAGAAAAAGAAAAAGTTCAGGTTTACAGGGATTGTTAAGGTAAGAGGAAAGCAGTATCCTGAGTCTTCCAGCTGAGGCCAAGTCTAGAATGAACTAACTAGATTCAGCTAGGATAGATACCCAGGGTCAGAATGCTGGGTGAAGTTGAATGGTGGGTCCATTGCCTAAGGTTGTTCTAGCAAAGGAAATAATCAAGTATTCTGCAAACATGGTCAGAATCAGGACCTTCTAAAAAGACTTTGAGGACCTGAATGGGAAAAGATCTCAGTGAGAAAGACAATCGCTCCAAATTGCTATTAGAAGTTGCTTTTTTTGAAAAGCACTGGCTATTTTCCTAGCAAAATCCAGTATCGGCAACATGTTTGTCAGTTACTTTTGATTCTTCAACATTCAGCCATTTAAATACTCTTTTAATAACTCCAATGATTCATTCACTTTTTCCCATTAAATGACAAAAGCACAAGACCAAGCTTTAAATATAGAACAATAAATCATATGATCGTGAAAAATAGAGCATTCGCTGTGCAGTCGGTCTGGCGGGCTCAGTTCTGAGCTTTGGTTCCCATTGCAGCGATCATAATTATAGCAAGGCCATTTAGCCTCCCTGGCAGTCAGGGGAAAGGGTGATCACAATGCATTAGAAGCAGTGACCCAAGACATCCATTACCCCTGAGGACATTAGCTATGTTAGGCTCGAATGAAATGCACCACAAGCCTGTTTGGAAGAGGGTGCTATAAGAAAAACACTGGCACTCATGAGCAGTAATGGTGATTATCACAGTTCACAAAACAATTTTAATGCCATGTCATCGAAAAATGACCCTGGGAATCCTTTCTAACATCCTATGTTAGACCCTCTAACCAGACAAGCACTATGGTTAAAAGTAACTGTGACAAAGAAGCTGTGTGGGTTTTAGAATTATAATCTGTGATTTTTTTGCCAGCTCCTTCTGACAGGGTCTTTATTTCAGAGTGTCTGCTGCCTAGAAAAACATTTAGGAGGAGGTGAAACCTAAATACATTTTCATTTATGACTCAAGCCTGATTTGATTACAATAGGCTCTGTAGGACTGTTCAACTTTGCTAGTTCTCATGTAATTTTATTTAATCAAGAGTTTCAAACAAGTGAGCTTAAAAGCATGAACTCTGTGTGTGTGTGTGCGTGTGTGTAGATTTTCATAACTACACCACTCCAAATAAGACTGCCCCATCTTTTATCATTTTTATTTGCCATCTTTATTTGCCAGTGTCTATAGTAACAAGCTAATTTGTTTTAGCAAAAAAATGGTTGAAAGGCACATAAAAACTATAGTCACATTCCAAATTAAAATCCCTCCTAATGAGGCTAAACTAATGTTTCTTCCAGTACATGGAAGCCGTGAAAAAAATGCAATCTAAAACAGTTATTGTAAATATCTCTGAAATTCTGGTATTAAAATATTTTAAGTCCATCTTTTGCTATGTCATGTTTGTTGGTCTTTTATGTGATTTATTAGAATATTAAAACAGTTATATTCTTGGCAATAATTCTGAGATAAACATAGCAATGTGTGTCATGACAGTATCTGACTGTGAGTAACAAACTGGAACTGAAGTTCAGCTCAGGGAGGGGGAGAGAGATGGATGCATTCCACTGCCGTGGTGGAACCCAAAAAGAATGGCCACGCAGACCAGTGTTCAAAGGACAGCAAATTCAGATGAAATCAGGTAAATGCCATGGCCACAGATTCAGTCTAAATTATGGGGATAGCAGCTAGCACTAATTCTGAACTTGAGTTTCACATAAATTTACCTGAAGAACTTAAAAAAAAAAAAGTATTTCTTTGCCCTACCTTAAACAAAATAAATTAGAATTTCTGGAATGGGCTCTTATTTTTAATCTTTTTTATCTTGAGGTAATGGTAGATTACCTGGCAGTTGTCAGATATAATATAGAAAGACCTCGTACACCCTCCACACAGTTTCTACCTATGGTAGTATCTTGCATAACTATCATTCAGTACCTTAACCAGGAAATTGATTTTGATTAATCTACCTTATTAATCTACCTTAGTCAGATGTCACCAAATTTACATGCATTCATTTGTATGTATGTGTATTTACTTCTGTGCAAATGATTACATGTGTAGATTTGTGTGGAGTCCACTATGGTCAAGATACAGAAAGTTCTCTCATGCTACCCTTTTCGAATTATAACTACCTTCTTTCCTCCCCTGGCAAACTCTGACAAACTAAAAATCTGTTTCTTTGCTCTATAATTTTGTAATTTCAGGAATGATATATAAATGAAATCATAGAGTATGTAATCTTTGGGGATTAGATTTTTTTCACCAAGCATTATTATTTGGAGATTCATCCAGGTTTCTGTGTGTACCAATAGTCTGTTCCTTTTGATTACTAAGTAGTATTCCATGATACAACATTGTACTACACATGGACCATGGTACCACAGTATATTTAATCATTCCCCAATTGAAGGACATCTGGATTGCTTCCAATTTGGAGCTGGTACAACTAAAACTGCTAGAATCATTTGTGTACAGATGTTTGTATGTATATGTTTTTATTCCTAAGGCATAATGCCAAGTGTATAATTGCTGGATTATTGCATGTTTAGGTTTATAAGAAAATACCAATTTACTTTCCAGAGTGACTGTAATATATAGCATTCCCATTGACAATGTATGAGTGATCAAGGTTTTTTATATTCTCTCCAGCATTTGGTGCTGTCACTTTTATTTTAGCTATTCTGATAAGCATGTAGTAATATTTCCCTGTGGTTTTAATTTGTGTTTTCCTAATGACTAATGATGTGGAACATGTTTCCATGTGCTTATTTGCCATCTCTTCAATGAGATATCTGTTCACATTTTCTAATTAGATTGTATTTCTTTTTACTACTGAATTTTGAGAGTTTTTATTTTATTCTAGATGCAATTCCTTGTATTTGTGGTTTGCAAACATTTTCTCCCAGTTGATATCTTCTTTTCAGCCTCTTCATAGGGCCATGTGCATAGTGAAAGGGATTAACTTTGATGAAGTTCTGTTTACTAGACTGTCCTTTTTATGGATCATGTTCCTGATACCCCATTTCAGAACTCTTTGCTTATTTCTAGGTTCTGGATTTTCTCCTGCTTTCCCTCCTTCTTAAGTTTTTATGGTTTTCATGACACATCTTGACATAATGTGAGTATGAGGTGTGAGGTTTAGGCAGGGATTCATTTTATGCCTGTGGATGACCAACTGCTCCAGCACCATTTGTTCAAAAGGTTTTCTTTCCTCCATTGAGTTGCTTTTGCACCTTTGTCATTTTTGTTAGCTTTGTAATTAAGTATTTCATTTTCTAGGATCCATTGTAAATGATATTATGTTGTTAATTTCCATTCTTACATGTTTGTTATTAGGATATAGAAATGAAATTGTTTTTTGTGCATTGGGCCTCATTTTGTACATTCAACTTGTATCCTGTGACCTTCTTGTTGGACCTATATGTTTTTGGAGGACTTTATGTAGATTCCTTGGAATTTTCTAAACAGATGACATGTCATCTGCAAATAGAGAAAGTTTTATTTATTTGTTTTTGATCTTTATGGTTTTTATTTCTTGTTTTCAATGAACTTCCAGTACTATATTGAATAAGTGTGCTAAGAGTGGAAATTCTTGCTCTCTTTGGACCAAACATTTGGACAAAAACAGTTTTCACCGTTAATTATGATGTAAGTTTATTCTTTTGTAAATGCTCTTTATCAAGCTGAAGTACTCCTTTAATTCTAACTTACTGAGAGCTTTCATCATGAATGTGTATCAGATTTTGTCAAATGCCTTTTCTTCATCACTTGGTATGATTATATGAATTTTTATTCTTTAGCCTGTTGGTATGTTTTAGTCTGGGCTGTTATAACAAAATTTCCCAGACTGGATAGCTTATAAAAGTCAGAAATTTATTTCTCACTGTTCTGGAGGCTGAAGGCCTAAGATCAGGGTTCCAGTATGGCTGGTTGAAGACCCTTTTCCAGGCTGTAGACTTCTGTTGTATCTTTACAGGCAGAAGGGAGCAAAGGAGCTCTTTTGAGCCTCTTTTAAAAGGGTACTAGGCTTGCTCATAAGGGTTTGGCCCTCAAAATCCAATCACTTCCCAAAGTCACACTTCCTAATACCATCACCATTGGCATTAGGTTTTCAACATATGAATTTGGTTGGGTGGGTGTGGTAGGAGGGAGGAGGAACAAAAATATTTAGACCATAACATGGTACAGTGGATTATGCTGATTGATTTTTGCATGTTGATCCAATTTTGCAATCCTAGAATAATTTCACTTGGTCATGGTATATAATTCTTCAACATTGCTGGATTCAATTTGCCAATATTTAGCATTCATATGTCTAAACTAATGAGAGATATTGGTCTATAGTTTCTCTTTTTTTTGTATTGCCTTTGTCTGGTTTTGCTGTACATTAATAAATGCCTCATAAAATAACTTGTGAAGTATTTTCTCCTCTTCTGTGTTCTTAAAGAGACTTTGTAAACCCGGTGTTAACTATTTTTAAATTTTTTCATAAAAAATTCTCTTTTGAAACCATTCAATCAGCACTGGTATATTTTTAAAAGCTCCCTGTTTGTTGGAATGTGTAGCCAAGACTAAATAGTGATTCCTTTTGTTGAGCGATAGGGTAGATAAAATGAGTAGGGTTTCTCCAAGATTCGTTAGTTGAATCATTCATAGAAAGACCTATGCCTGAGACTGGGGTAGAAAAGCACAATCTAGTTTCCTGGAAGATTGGAACTGGCGAGCTCTACAGGTGGCTAGCCAAGCCAGTTAGTGCTCAGAGCTAGCCCAGGTCCTAGGAGACACTGAAACACCTATATACATATAAGAAATAATATATATTGTCTTTCAGGGTGTTCTTTTCGCTCAACAGCATATCAAGTGCCTTTTTCCATTTCAGTGATACAAATCTACCTCATTCTATTTGGAATGTAGAAAATATTACATGGTACAAATAAGCAAAATATATTCACTCCTATTGTTGGATATTTATAATATCTCCATATATTAAACCAATATTTTACTGTGTATGCCTAAGTATTTTTTTACACTAAATGAATTTAAATGGCTTATGTAAGTTTATAATGCACACCAGAGATCTTAATTAATGTATCTGTCTAAATTTTCAGACTTGCAAGATTACCATAAAGCACACTTAGTATCATGTTTCCTTAGAAGGATATAGACTAGGAAACCTAGTTAGCCAGGAGCAGAATCAGGTGTTTTCCCCCCATGGTAGTTACAACATGCAGGCTTCTTACTATTTATAATTCTACAATCCAGAAGCATTTTTTTGAAAGGGCTGCTTTACCATTAGAAGTTTGGCCTCATAACTCTGTTAACATTCTGTCTTTATCAAGTTTCCAGTGAAAGAGAGCTGTAAAGTTAACGGAGCCCATATCAGCTCCTCATGTAGAAGGGAATGGGTGTGATTAACATTTTACCCAGAATACTAAATTTTGTTAATCCTGCCAATTTGTGCTCTTAAAAAAGTTCTTATCAATTTATACTTGAGCATGACTAAATAAGAGATTTCCCTCATAACGTTTCCAATATTTAAGTTCAGCTATCTAGTACATTATTTTTATTTGCATTCCCATGATCATGGGTAATTTTTTTTAATTAAAAAAATTTTATTTTGCTATCATTAATGTACAATTACATGAACAACATTATGGTTACTACACTCCCCCCAATATCAAGTTCCCACCACATACCCCATTACAGTCATTGTCCATCAGCGTAGTAAGATGATACAGAGTCACTACTTATCCTCTCTCTATCCCCCTCATCACATTATATGTGCTAATCGTGATGCCCCTTTTCCCCCCTTATTCCTCCCATCCCACCCATCCTCCCCAGTCCCTTTCCCTTTGGTAAATGTTAGTCCCTTCTTGGGTTCTGTGAGTCTGCTGCTGTTTTGTGCCTTCAGTTTTTGCTTTGTTCTTACACTTCACAGATGAGTGAAATCATTTGGTACTTGTCTTTCTCCGCCTGGCTTATTTCACTGGGCATAATACCCTCTGGTTCCATCCATGTTGTTGCAAATGGTAGGATTTGTTTTCTTCTTATGCCTGAATAATATTCCATTGTGTATATGTACCACATCTTCTTTATCCATTCATCTACTGACACCTAGGTTGCTTCCATTTCTTGGCTATTGTAAATAGTGCTGCGATAAACATAGGGGTGCATATGTCTTTTTCAAACTGGGCTGCTGCATTCTTAGGGTAAATTCCTAGGATTGGAATTACTGGGTCAAATGGTATTTCTATTTTGAGTTTTTTGAGGAACCTAGATACTGCTTTCCACAATGGTTGGACTAATTTACATTCCCACCAGCAGTGTAGGAGGGTTCCCCTTTCTCCACATCTTCGCCAACATTTGTTGTTGTTTGTCTTTTGGATGTTGGCCATCCTAAATGGTGTAATGTGATATATCATTGTGGTTTTAATTTGCATTTCTCTGATGATTAGGGAGGTGAAGCATCTTTTCACGTGCCTGTTGGCCATCTGAATTTCTTCTTTGGAGAAGTGTCTGTTCAGTTCCTCTGTCCATTTTTTAATTAGCTTATTTACTTTTTGTTGTTGAGGTGGGTGAGCTCTTTATATAATTTGGATGTCAACCCCTTATCAGATATGTCATTTATGAATATATTCTCCATACTGTAGGATGTATTTTTATTCTGATGGTGTCCTTTGCTGTACAGAAGCTTTTTAGTTTGATATAGTCCCACTTATTCATTTTTGCTTTTGTTTCCCTTGTCCAGACAGATATGTTCATGAGGAAGTTGCTCATGTTTATGTCCAAGAGATTTTTGCCTATGTTTTTTTCTAAGAGTTTTATGGTTTCATGACTTACATTCAGGTCTTTGATCCATTTTGAGTTTACTTTTGTGTATGGGGTTAGACAGTAATCCAGTTTCATTCTCTTACATGTAGCTCCAGTTTTGCCAACACAGACTGTTGAAGAGGAGAATTCAGTTTGCTAATATTTTGTTGAGTATTTTTGCATCTATGTTCATCAGGGATATTGGTCTGTAATTTTCTTTTTTTGTGGTGTCTTTGCCTGGTTTTGGTATTAGAGTGATGTTGGCCTTGTAGAATGAGTTTGGAAGTATTCCCTCTTTTACTTTTTGGAAAATTTTGAGGAGGATGGGTATTAGGTCTTCACTAAATGTTTGATAAAATCCAGCAGTGAAACCATTTGGTACAGGAGTTTTGTTCGTAAGTAGCTTTTTGACTACCAGCTCAATTTCACTGCTGGCAATTGCTCTGTTCAGATTTTCTGTTTCTTCCTCGGTCAGCCTTGGTAGGTTGTATTTTTCTAGAAAGTTGTCCATTTCTTCTAGGTTGTCCCATTTGTTAGCATATAATTTTTCATAGTATTCTCTAACAATTCTTTGTTTTTCTGTGGTGTCCATAGTGATTTTCCTTTCTCATTTCTGATTCTGTTTATTATGACTAGACTCTTTTTTTCTTGATAACTCTGGCTTGGGGTTTATCTACTTTGTTTGTTTTCTCAAAGAACCAGCTCTTGCTTTCAGTGATTCTTTCTATTGTTTTATTCTATTTGATTTTATTTATTTCTGTGGTAATCTGTATTATGTCCCTCATTCTACTGACTTTGGGCCTCATTCATTCTTCCTTTTCTAGTTTCATTAATTATGAGTTTAGACTGTTCATTTGGGACTGTTCTTCTTTCCTGAGGTAGGCCTGTATTGCAGTATACTTCCCTCTTAACATGGCCTTCACTGCATCCCACAGATTTTGCAGTGTTGAATTATTGTTGTCATTTGTCTGCATATATTGCTTGATCTCTATTTTTATTTGGTCATTGATCAATTGATTATTTAGGAGCATGTTATTAAGCCTCCATGTGTTTGTGGTTTTTTGGTTTTCTTTGTGTAATTTATTTCTAGTTTCATACCTTTGTGGTCTGAGAAGCTGGTTGGTACAATTTCAATCTTTTTTAATTTACTGGGGCTTTTTGTGGCCTAGTATATGATCTATTCTTGAAAATGTTCCATGTGCAGTTGAGAAGAACATGTATCCTCTTGCTTTTGGATTAAGTGTTCTGTAGATGTCCGTTAAGTCCACCCATTCTAATATGTTGTTCAGTGTCTTTGCCTCTTTACTTATTTTATGTCTGGTTGATCTGTCCTTTGGAGTGAGTGGTGTGTTGAAGTCTCCTAAAATGAATGCATTGCATTCTATTTCCTCCTTTAATTCTGTTAGTATTTGTTTCACATATGTTGGTGATCCTGTGTTGGGTGCATAGATATTTATAATAGTTACATCGTCTTGTTGCACTGACCCCTTTATCATTATGTAATGTCATTCTTTGTCTCTTGTTACTGTCTTTGTTTTGAAGTCTATTTTGTCTGATACAAGTACTGCAACTCCTGCTTTTTTCTCACTAATAGTTGCAGGAAATGTCTTTTTCCATCCCTTTACTTTCAGTCTGTGTATGTCTTTGGGTTTGAAGTGAATCTCTTGTAGGCAGCATATAGATGGGTCTTGATTTTTATCCATTCAATGACTCTGTGTCTTTTGATTGGTGCATTCAGACTATTTACATTTAGGGTGATTATTGATAGGTATGTACTTATTGTCACTGCAGTCTTTAGATTCATGGTTACCAAAGGTTCAAGGGTAATTCCCTTACTATATAACAGTCTAATTTAATTCACTTGGTATGCTATTAAAAACACAACCTGAAGGTCCTTTTTTTTCCCTCATTTTTCTTCCTCCTCCATTCTTTGTATATTAGATATCATATTCTGTACTCGTTGTCTATCCCTTGATTGACTTTTGGGGTAGTTGATTTAATTTTGCATCTGCTTAGTAATTAACTGCTCTACCTTGTGGTGGTTTTATTTCCACTTGTGACATCTATTTAGCCTTAGGAATACTTCCATCTATAGCAGTCCCTCCAAAATGCACTGTAGAGGTGGTTTGTGGGAGGTAAATTCTCTCAGCTTTTGCTTATCTGAAAATTGTTTAATTCCTCCTTCAAATTTAAGTGATAACCTTGCTGAGTAGAGTATTCTTGGTTCGAGGCCCTTCCTCTTCATTGCTTTAAATATATTATGCCACTCCCTTCTGGCCTGTAACGCTTCTGTTGAGAAACCTGATGATAGCCTGATGGGTTTTCCTTTGTATGTGATCTTTTTTCTCTCTCTAGTTGTTTTAAAAGTCTGTCTTTATCCTTGATCTTTGCCATTTTAATTATTATATGTCTTGATGTTGTCTTCCTTGGGTTCCTTGTGTTGGGAAATCTGTGCACCTCCATGGCCTGAGAGACTATCTCTTTCTCCAGATTGGGGAAGTTTTCAGCAATTACTTCCTCAAAGACTTTCTATGTCTTTTTCTCTCTCTTCTTTTTCTGGTACCCCTATAATGCGAATATTTTTCCATTTGGATTGATCACATAGTTCTCTCAATATTCTTAGAACACACTATTCTCTCAATATTCTCTCTTTCATTCTTAGAGATACTTTTTTCTCTCTGTGCCTCAGCTTCTTTGTATTCCTCTTCTCTAATTTCTATTACATTTACTGTCTCATCTGCTACATCTAATCTGCTTTTAAATCCCTCCATTGTATGTTTCATTTCAGATATGGAATTTCTTAATGATTGAATCTCTGTCTTAAATTCATTCCTGAGTTCTTGAATATTTTTCTGTACCTCCATGAGCATGTTTATGATTTTTATTTTGAACCCTCTTTCAGGAAGTTTGGTGAGTTCAGTTTCATTTGGCCCTTTTTCTGGGGTTTGTGAGATTTTGGTCTGAACCAGTTTCTTTTGTCTTTTCATATTTCTATGTGGCGCCCTCTAGGGCCCAGAAGCTCTACTCTCTGGAGCTGCTCAGCCCCTAGAGTGAGGTTGGGGGTTGTAGGGGAACAGCACTGGTGCCTGTGGGGAGGAAAGAGCTGTTTCCTGATTCCCATTTGCGATGCCTGTCCCCCGTATCAAAGCCAGTGGGTCTAGCCCACAGGTGTATCCTCTGTGCTTTGCATCTCTAGCTATTGTAGGCGGGGCCTCCCTTTGGCTGGCCTGATGCCAGTGCAGTGACTGCCAGTTTGCCAACCATTGCCAGCAGGCCAGGAGGGAGGCACAACAGGCTGCGTGTCACAGTGGGGGGCCTCGCATCTGAGTAGCCAGCTAAGGGGTTGGAGTGCCTTAAGCTCCTCAAAGTTCCCAACCAGCTGTGCACAGCGCACCCTGGCAACCTTGTCTAGCTCTCCCATCTCCTGCACAGCAAGCTCCGTGCAAACCCCACCCCTTCAGCAGCCCTCTCGCTGCTAGGAAGCCTCTCAGACTGCCTGCCTTTCCTCTGACACAGAGCGGCCAAGTGTGGATTCCCTCCTCCACAAATGGCCGGAGTGTCAATATCGCAAGCACTCTGCCTGTCCAAGTTCCCAATACCCAGGACACCACACAGTATAGGATTCGGCTCACAAAGCAGATGTCCAGGGCTAGGTGTCCAGCAGTCCCAGGCTTTCACCCCCTCCCGTGCTCTGTTTCTCCTCCTCCCGCTGGTGAGCTGGGGTGGGGGAAGGGGCTTGGGTCCCGCCCAATTAAGGCTTTTGAACGTTACCCTGTTTTGTGAGGTCTGCTCTGTTCGCGAGGTCTGTATGCACTCTGGTGTAGCCTTCTTTCCTGTTGCTGTTTTTGGGCTTGTTGTATTAACTATATTTTCACCCTGTATGGGGTTTTGGGAGGAATTCTCTGTCTCACCTCTCATGCTGCCATCTTGACTCATTCATGGGTAATTTTTAAAATATCCATGTTAGTCTATCATTTTTAATGATTTATCTGCTGATAATGACATTTTTCTGTTGGTTTTTCTTTTTCTTACTGATTTAAAGCAGTTTTGTTTATTAGGAAGATTACGTTTTTGTCTGTTTTATGTAATGTATATATGTACCCTGTGTCTTTGTTTACCTTTTTCATGATACAGTTGGTCAAGATGAAGGTAAAACTAATCATGTGGTCAAATATATCAGTCTTTCCTTTAGGAATTTCTATTAGGCTTATGATGGGTTTTCTCATCCAAAAGTTTAAAGATATTTACCACATTTTCTACTGAGATTTTTGTTTTGTGTTCAAATTATTTGTTTTATTTCATTGATCCATTTGTAGGGGCTCAGTGTCTACTTTGTGGCTGGCAATTAACTAAGGCAGTGTCCTACTTCCTGTAACTCTGGGAGGTCTCTAAGGTAGACCCTCCACCCCCACCCGCCCATTAAGTGCAGAGCTCACTAGCTTGTGCCTGAGAGCTGTATCCTGGCACAGCAGTTCCATAATTCTTTAATTAATTACCTTGCCAGTTGCTCCAGGGACTGCTCTGACTCCCAAGCTAGATTTTTTTCTGATCCTGGGGAGTTGTCTGGTGCTCTATTTAGAAAACCTTTGTTTTTCAGAAGTCCCTATTGAGTTGTCAGTTGTTCACCTCTGTGGGGTTTCTTTTGCAATTAAATCCCATCTGCTTAATATCTTTAAAAATTCCTCAATAATTCTTGCCATCTAAAAGCACTCTTCCTGTTTTTCTATGATTGCTGCTTCTGTTTCAAAGGGTTTTAGTAAGGGAAGTAAGTTAAAGCTTGGGTCTTTGGTCATCTTGACCTAGAAATGAATGATGTATTCTTAAAAAATCTTATTAGATGCTAGTAAAGCCTAAAATGAGGGATTGATCCCTAATTCGATTAGCAGTCAAAAGTAGAAATATTTAATATAGAAAATTGGGTTTAGATAAGCAAGAATAACCTGGTCACACATTAAAGATCTACTTTTATACTTTCAAATTTGCAAGTAATAGGTCAAAATTTTCATTCAGTTAATGTTAGTTTTGGGGAAAAGTTTCAATCCTTAACATGGATTCAAATAAACTAATTCCTAATCAAGGTAAAAGCAGTTTAAATTATTAATTATAGTGTTTGAAAAAATGCCAGTTAATAACATCATTAAACAAAATTATTATTAAAATACAAGATATTTAAACCTATGTCCACACAAAAACCTGCAGATGGATGTTTATAGCAGCTTTATTCATAATTGCCAAATGTGGAAGTAACCAAGATGCCTTTTAGTAGGTGAATGGATAAATAAAGTGGGTCACATCCACACAAGGGGATATTATTTAGCATGAAAAAGGAATGAGCTATCAAGCCATGAAAAGACATGGAGGAATCTTAAATGTGTATTATTAAGTGATAGCAGCCTATCTGAAAAGGCTTCATACTATATGATTCCAACCACATAACATTCTGGAAAAGACAGAACTAGGGAGACAGACCAGTGACTTCAAGGGTTGGGGAATGGGAGTAAAAAGGAGGAGCACAGGTTTATAGGCCAGTGAGAATACTCTGTATGATACTATGAGGATGATACAAGCTATTATGCATTTGTCCAGACCCATAAAATGAGCAAAAACTAGAGTGAGCCCTAATATAAACTATTGGTGATAATGATGGGTCGTTGTAAGTTTATCAATTGTATGAATTGTACTCGACTACTGGGGGATGATGATAATAGAGGGACACTATGCATGTATAGGGCAGGGAGTGTGTGGAAAATGCCTGTACCTTCCACTCAATTTTGCTATGAACCTTGATCTCAAAAAAATTAAGTCATAATTTAAAAAAACCCCACACAGATTGTGAGTGAAAATATAATTTGGAATTATGTTCTACTTGGAATAAGTGCAGTTTGGAATAACAGTTTGAGACCCAGCTTGAGATAAAATTCAATTCTGAGGTATTAATTTCTGTCTTGTAACTACAGTGATACAAGCTGATACCATAGGGGCACAAGTAAATGGCAGACAGCAATGGAAGCACATTTTATTGATGGTACAGTAGGTCCCAGTGCCCTGGCTAACTTTATTGGGCACCAATGAAATAACCAATAATAAGATGCTCAGGAGTCATTTAGGGAGCAGTGGAAGGTATTGCCCTTTGCACATTATCAGTAGGTGCATCAACAGTGAACAGCTGAGACACATGTTGATTCCTATAAAGGACTTGGCAAGATCCTGATTAAAAATTCTGTGGTAGGCAACCATTTAAAATGCTCATTTGACTTCATTTTGGCTATGTTACAGAGCATATATAAGTGAATCTGGAGTTCTAGCCAAGTCAAAGCTAGAAATATTTGTTGGTATAAATGATATTTAAGTATGGGACTGAATGAACTCACCCAGGGTAAGCACAAAAGTAGACAAGAAAAGATAAAGCCCAGGGACATCAAATTTATATTAATGCTTATTTAATATGAAAATAAAATTGTTGATCACAAATCTTTTATTAATTGCCTACACAAATTTATAGAAATTATTGTGTCAAAAAAGTATAACAATTCATTTAAACAAAATCTTATGTTGATCTTCCGTCTGCAGTTTTTTTGATATAATACTCTGGAGCACAGCTCAGATTGTATAAAATCAAGTATTCTTGCATGAGCTTTTCAGCTCTTCCATTCCTGTGGGACACATGTTCATAGAGACCTATGCCAATATTGAATTTAATTAACTTAATCTAGTAAACATACATCATGTTTCCAGGAGGAATAAGATACTGTGTGTGGTTCTTGTTTTGAGGAATATAGCATTAAAATCACAAGTCCTATGGTGAAAGATTTTTAGCATAAATGGAGAGATACATGCAGTACTAACCATAAAACCAAAATACATATGGCAAATATAGGTAAAGAATAAAGAAAAGAGAAATTGAAACTTACTGTCAGAGTTTGATGAAGCTGGCATTTTGATATTTCCTTAAAAAAAGAATATGATTTCAGTAAATAGATGTACAGAGTTAACATATAAGGGAAAATGAGGGAAGACCATGAGTAAGAGACATTTCCATGAGAAGGCAGGTCAGGTAATATGGGAGAAGGAGAAATGTTGAGTGTGTTGGGAATTGGACTGCAGGGGGATCTGGTTTATGGAAATCATATTGGAGGATGGGTATGCTTTAATCTGGCCTTGACAGCACTCTAAGGGATTAAGATAAAATGTTTTGTAGTAGGGGAAAGACATGACAAATTGTTATGTAGATGCCAAGCATTTGATTGCAAATAGGAGTAAAATGGAATGTTTAAATCCCCAAATTATAAACAATGTATTCTGTAGTATTCCTGTATCTAACCTGAATTAGTATGTCAAAGACTGTCTTAGGGAGATGTTACAGGGATAACGTTTTCTCCCTCCCTTTCTACTTTGAAATATTTTTAAATTTTCTGTAGTACATTTTAAAAATGTATATTCCCATTGTGGAATATAATAAAGATCCTTTTGCACTAATTTTTCCATTGTTTAAATTATTGCTCATGAAATATCTTTGCAGTTGGATAAATGACTCAAAAGTACAAATCTTTAAGTGACTCAAAATACATTCTCATATTTTTCCTAAGGACAAAGTATCAATTTTCATTGTAAGAGCAGTTGGTTTTTTTTACCATTTTCTTGCCAAAATCTAAAACATTGGGTATTTTAAATGCGTGTGTGTGTGTGTGTGTGTGCACACTTGTGTATTTGAACAATTATCTGTGCATGAAAATACATTCACAAGAGCTAAAGATTTCAGGTGTGAGATTACTGTAACTAGATGAAGCACAGAAATAAGATGCTCTGAGGAGGACAGGAATTATAGATTCACTTTCCCCTGTCACCACTCTCCCAACCCCAGGAGCCCAGCACAGTAAAAGAGACACTTTCCTCATGAGAGAAGGACAGTGAAGTAAATGTCCAACTTCAACACAGACCCCCAATGCCAGTCTACCCTAGCATAAGGCTGACTTCTGCAGCCCTAGGCAGGTTCTGCGGCCTCTGGTGTCTGGTGGACTCCCACAAACCCAGATTTCTGGTCTTTCTCCTCAGAATCAGGCCAGCCCCCATGACCTCAAGCTCCAAGTAGGCTCCTGTGGATGTAACTCAAAATAATAAAGGCCATATGTGACAAACCCACAACTAATGTCATATTCCATGGTGAAAGGTTGAATGCTTTCCCATTAAGCTAAGGAACAAGAAACAGGTGTCCACTCTCACCACTCCTATTCAGGATAATATTAGAAATCCTATACTAGAAATCTAATTGGGAAGAATAGAAATAAAAGGCATCCAATCAGAAAGGAAGAAGTGAGATTGCCTGTTTTCAGATAATATGATCTTATATATAGGAAATCCTAAATACTCTACTAAAAAAACCCTGTTAGAATTAATAAGTGAAATCAGTCAATATAAAATCAGTCAGTATAAAAAATCAATATACAAAAATCAGTTGCATTTCGATATACTAACAATGAACTATCTGAAAATGAATAAAATTATCCAATTTACAGTAGTATTAATAACAATAAAATACTTAGTAATATATTTAACCAAAGATGTGAGGTATATGTATGCTGAAAACTATAAGACATTGATGAAATTGAAGACACAAATAAATGGAATGATGTCCCATGTTCACGGATCAGAAGAATTAATATTATTAAAATGTACATACTACCCATAACCATCTATAGATGCAGTGCAATCCCTATTAAAATTCTAATGGCATGTTTCATCACAATAGAAAAAAAACTCAGAAATTTACATGGGCCCCTAAATACCCTGAACAGCAAAGACAATCTTGAGAAAAAAGAACAAAGCTAGAGGCAATCACACTGCCTGATTTCAAGCTATCTTACAAAGCTATAGTAATCAAAACAGTATGATACTGACATGAAAAAAGACACCTAGACTAATGGAACAGAATCAAGAGCCCAGAAATAAGCCCATGCATAAGGTCAATGAATATTTGATAAAGGAGCCAAGAATATTCAATGAAGAAGGGATAGTCTCTTCAATAAATAGTATTGGGAAAACTGAATGATTACATGCAGAAAAATGAAACAGGACCTCTGTCTTACACCATTCACAAAATTTAAATAAAAATGGATTAAAGACTTAAATAAAAACCTGAAACCTTAAAACTCCTAGAAGAAATCATAGGAAAAGCTCCTTGACATTGTTCTGGGCAAATATTTTTTAGATACAATGCCAAAAGTACAGGCAAAATATATAAAAATAAAGAAGTGGTACTACATTAAACTAAAAAGCTCTGTACAGCAAAAGAATCAACAAAGTGAAAAGGCAATCTGTGGTTGGGAGAAAATATTTGCAAACCATCTATCTGATAAGGGATTAATAATATACAAAATATATAAGGAACTCTTACAATTCAATAGCAAAATAATAATAATCTGATAAAAACATGAGATGGGCACTTGAATTTTCCAAAGAGACATACTAATGGTGAACAAGTTCCTGAAAAGATGCTCAACATCGCTAATTGTCAGGGAAATGCAGGTAAAAACCATAATAAGAAATTACCTCACGCCTGTTAAAATGGCTATTACCAAAAAGACAAGAGATAACAGGTGTTGTTGAGGATGTAACTCTTGTGCACTATTGGTGAGAATGTAAATTAGTACAGCCACAATGGAAAACAATATGGAAGCTCTTCAAAAAACTATAGATGGAACTACCATATGATCCAGCAATCCTATTTCTGCATATATATCTAAAGGAAATGAAATCACTCTCAAAGAGATACCTGTACTCTCTCATATTCATTGCAGCACACCACAGACAGAACATGGAAACTAATTGTCCATTGAAGGATGAATACGTGTGTGTGGGGGTATATATTATGTGTGTGTGTATGTATGTGTATAAATGGAATATTATTAAATCATAAAAAAAGGAAATCTTGCCTTTTGTGACAACATGGATGGACCTTTAGGGCATTATGCTAAGTAAAATAAGTCAGACAGAGAAAGGCAAATATTGTGTGTTCTCATTTAAATGTGGAATCTAAAAAACCAAACTCATAGAAATAGAAGGAATAATGGTTGACATGGCCAGTGGTCAGGTGGAGGAAATAGGTAAATATTGGTCAGAGGGTTCAAACTTCTAGTTATAAAATGAATAAATTCTGGGTGTATAATCTGCAGCATGGTGACTGTAGTTAACAATATTGTATTATATACTTGGAAGTTGCTAATAGAGTAGATTTTAAATATTATCATTACAAAAAATTGGTAATTATGTAAAGGGCTGGATATGATTACCAATCTTATTGTGGCAATCATTTCCCAGTATATACTGTATCAAATTATCTTGTACCCTCTTAAACTTGTATATGTTGTAAGTCAATTATATCTCAGTAAAGCTGAAAAAACATAAATGAATACTATTTTATGACATGAATTTTTATAATGTAATAAATATTCTAATATTAGAATAGAGGATAAATTTTAAGGATACAGATTTATAATAGCAAATTAATTTTCAAATTATTTTGCTTAATGAAAACATGGACTAAGAAAAATGAGCATGGCTGTTTATTGTCCAATGAAGAGCTTCAGTTAAAAGCATACAAATTTGTGGATTTTCCTGAATGGCTTTGTTCATTCATGCATACATTCACAAATATCATTGATGACCTACTATGTGCCAGACATACTAAGTCTGAAGGATTCTATGATGAATATTCCATCTAGAAAGTAGGATCAGAGACTGCACTAATGTTTGGAAAGTATTTTTCTTTTTCTTTTCCCCATGAGACACAAAGCACAGCCAAGGCATGCGGGACAAATAAAGTTCAAATATTTGGCTTGAAATTGTTTAGTACTTGCAAAATGAACCATTTTTACTTGCAAGGGGTTGGATGTGGAATCCTTTCCTGTCTTTTTGTACAACCTGGTGTGACAACAAAACCGTAGTAATAACAAAAGCCCAAAGCCAAGTGTTTTACCCCTGGCTTTATTATGGACTTATTGTCTCAAGGCCACAGAAAAACAAATGGAAAAATTTTATAAGATGCTCATGAAGACAGCTTAGAAATAAAACAGTTCTGAAAGTGGATCTTCCATAAAAGGGACACAGCTATTCATTCAATGCCCTTGGTGTTCTTTAGCTTTTTCTGCGTTGCCTTTTCTGAGTCTCTGCTCATGCATTTCCTCCTTGAATGTCTCCTCCCCCAAGTTTTGTTTATCAGGCAACTGTTTAAATGCAGCTCAAGTTCAAGTACAAATATGGTACATTTTCACCAGGCCCTATCAGCTCTTGATAGCCAGTTAAAGTAATAATTTTCTAATTTGTGTTAACAGATTATTGAATATCTCCCATTCTTACATCATCTTCCATGCATCCTATTATTTTATTTCTCATTTGAGTAAGAGTTTCTTATGAGCAGTGACTGAACATCAAAATTAGTGGTTTTGTTTTCAGTTTATAACATAATGCCTTGTACATCACAGACACTCAATAAATAGCTCTTCTTTAAGCAAGAATAAATTACTTCCATTTTCTTTAAAGCATAACATTTATCATAGAAAATAAGCAGTGATGATCCCAATACTGACCTTTAGTATTATAAACCTATATTTATTTTTGGATTTCCCTCAGTTTGGTATACTTGGATTTTCAAAAATAACTTTCCTTGAGAATTTCAAAGGCAGGGTTTCTAAGTTCCGGAGTCTAACTATTTTTGTCTTATCACCTCATTTCTTTCACATCTATGAGCCAATAGTTGGCCTTGCATGCTTTGCCTGTTAAAATCTTTATGTGGTCAGAATGGGTTTTGTATTTATGAATATAATGTCTCACTCAATGTTTTCAGCAACATTATTTTAGGGTAAAAGTTAAAGTTAACCAAAATGGACCAGAATGACTTAATGAATGAAAATAATAATTTAATACTAGACAAAAAGGAAAGGTTTATGTTAAAAACTATTGTCATAACAGAATACAGATAATGAGGGTGATGCTAACTGAAACTTATGGAAAGTGAAGTCCAAGAGGATAGTAACAGTATACCTCTTAAATTACTTTGATAATACTTTTCACCCTCTTCAACAAGCGGTGATAAATCATTGCAATTTATCTTGCTTTCAATATAGGTTGTACTTCAGAGTTCAATAATTTCAGAAGAACAAAAAACACAGATGTTCCATGAACCTTCCTATTTTTTCAGTCATATCATGAACAAAATAAATATGAAAACTTTTATTGAATATCTATTGTGTGCCAGGCATTAGGCTAGGCACCATGTACAAAGCAGTAGATAACATAGCCCCCACCCACTGGAAAGAAATAAAAATAAATAGGCAACTGTAATGCTGTATGATTAAAAACTATAACAAGAGTAGATGTAATGCCAGTGAGTAGGTTTTATCAACTCACGTGACTCCCGAGGCAACAGAGGCCTTATGAGAGGTTTATTCAGTGAGTGAGATGATCAGATTGTTTAAGCATACACCCCTGGTCCATCTTTAGTTTACCTCTAAACTAAGATTTTAAACTTCTTGAAAACATTTCTTCCCAAATTCTGGACTTTCCAGATATATATATATATAATAATTTACCTCACAAAACTTTTACAATAAAACTGTATTGATGAGAGCATGTTGATCATATTTACATTAGAATATTGCACAAAATAATCAGGTACATTATAAGCAGCATTGGGGTCCTTTCTAGGATATCAATTCCCTTTGGATCCCACTTACGAGGCCAAGAAAGCTCTCAGTCTTTGGGATAGGGTGAGTTTCACATGTCACTGTTGCTAAGGAGCCAGCCTGTTTTGGAGCCAGCTCACATTAGCTTTGAAGAGCTGATTTGGTGCATCTTTTTTTCTAACTCCGCTTAATACTATCACATGGATAGCTCAAAACGAGCCACAGTGGCAGCATTTACAAATCCGTTTCTTCTTTCTTTTTTCCCTCCAGAGAACTGGCTTACCTGCACAGCCCTGCTTAGCTGTGGTGTCTGCTTAGTGATATGAGAAAGTATTCCTACTCTTTGACTAGATAGGTCTTCTTTCCATTCCATTTAGGTGTCTTTTCCCTATTACTAACACAATGTGAAGAAAGCACTAATTTCTCCCAATTTCTGATATAAAAGTTGATTTCATAAAATTGAGTTTTATCCTTGAAATGTTTGCAAGTTTAGATTCATCGTCCATATCCTGTTTGTCACTTGTCCATTTATCCTCAAGCGCAGAATATGACAGTTTGGATGAATCTAGTATTTAATGTTTTCTCCCTTGTCATGCTTAATAAAATTATAGCAGTTATTCTGGTTAGAGGACATTTCTAATATGGCTGTTGTTATATTACCTTTATTTTACCAGCATTTAAAAATCACAAAGTGAATTAGTCCATGAACACTGGGTTAGTTTCAATAATCATTCTGTGAGTGTTGAACTAGTGATTGCTAAGCACATCTTTAATAACTCATGTCAAAAATCACAATAACTTTGTTTTCTTTTTATTGATTCTAACATGTTAGACAATTCAGCCAAATATCAATCCTAGATTACTACATTGGACATTCTTTTTCACATCCAGTCCCCAAATGATGAATATTGAAGTGTCTGCATAAATTTCCTCATGGTGTGGAACTTACAAATAACACTTTCCCAGTAAACAATTAAGTTTGCTATGGACACACAGCATTTCTTAGCAAAAGAGTTACTGAACAAGGAAACGAAACGATTAGAGGTCTTTTGAGAACTGCATCCTGGTGTGCATTTCATTTTTATGCAAATTCAAAAACCAAATGATGCCAATATTCTTTTGAGTAGCTACTGTGCTCTTGTCTAGGAACCACATTTTTCATTTCTGGTTGGTGAAGTGATACCTTGCCAAAAACAAAAGTAATTTGTGAAGTAGGATTCTGTTCCATCCTCTGTGGTCTCCCAAAATACCATCTCTGCCATGCTAAGATTTTAGTTGGCAAAATGGTGGTGGTGGGAAAGCTACATTTTCAGCTGCCAAGAAGAAAGCTTTCTGAAAATCTGCCAGGCCCTGGGAATCCCACTGAAATATTTCTAGGTTAATATTTAAACAGTGATATAAATTCTTTGAGGACTTTAATCTACTAGAAATCTGAGAGTAATGTAATGCAAAACTACCTGATAGGTTTATGAAAATCTGTGTTATTTTATAGGCCATACATTCTAAAGCCAATAATAATAATAATACAACTGGAGTCCTCACATCTGTGATAGAAATAATTACATGTACTTGAAAAGGTTTAGTCTCCTGAATAAAGGTGTAATTTCCATATTATATATGGTAATGCCATCTCATTTTTAGAAATCTCCCAACATTTTCACTTAACTCTCATACATTCATATGTGAGGTAAACTGCAACATTATCTAAGTCAACTATTCTCAAACCCTTGTAAGTAATCAGAAATTTACTAGGGACTTTGAGATTGCCAGATCCCTCCAAGGACAGACATCTGATTCAGTGAGTGCTGTAGAATGAGTATTTGTGTCCCCCTCCACAACCCACAAAATATTTATCTGTTGAAACCTAATTCCAGTGTGGTTGAATTTACATGTGGGGCCTTTGGGAGATGATTAGATCATGAGGGCAGAGCCCTTATAAAGAGACCCCAGAGA
Source organism: Smutsia gigantea (assembly GCA_032199065.1). Lineage (NCBI taxonomy): Eukaryota > Metazoa > Chordata > Mammalia > Pholidota > Manidae > Smutsia > Smutsia gigantea. Next base: position 17,968 of record JAVSCE010004926.1, on the reverse strand, counting down.
GTTCCCTCTCCCCTTTTGCAGTGGAAGAAAACAGATGCTTAGGAACCAGAAAGAAGCCTCTTACCAGCCACTGAATCTGCTGGAGACTTGATTTTGAATCTGCCAGTTTCTACAACTGTGAAAAATAAGTTTGCTGTTTAAGCCACCCAGTTTATGCTATTTTTATTATAGCAGCTGGAACTAACTAGACAATAGATCTGTGCGAGATGGGAAAAAGGAGTGGGGAGGGGGTTGGGTATGACAGGGCTGCAGATACAGTGCGAGGGGGGTGAGGGCATGTATGCTGTGCATAAGCCGGCATGTGTGTTATATAAAATTTTAGGTGATTTGGAGAGATAAGAATCTAAGTAACTTCTTTGGCACTGTACATGTGGAAATATGACTATAAAGTAATAGCAGGCTGTTTTACCTGATGGAGAAGATCAGGGAAGAGAACAAAATCTAGTTTCTCTTTTTTTTTTCAGATGCAAATACTGCAGGCATCCTATATAATATGAAGACAAAGATCAAACACTTAAAAAATAAAAGTAGCATACCTAGTTTTTCTAGGGGGCCTTTAGGGAAGACCCAAAGAAATAAGGTGTAGGCAGCCTCTACAACTGTATGTTGTACAATATCCAGTGATTTATTCTTTACATCGATTTATTTTTAAGGAAATTTTTTTCCTTTTTCCTAACTATAAAAGAAACTCCCAGTTTTAAGGAGAAACAAGGTATGTGCAAAGGTTCAAATTATTTCCTCTAAAATATTTACCTATCATTGCAGTGATTTTTAATGAATGTCCACAAATTTTTGATACTTCTCCCTAAGGAAGTGGAGTTTGGCTCATCTCCTCTTGAGGGTGGGCCGGACTTGGTGACTCTCTTCTATCAAATAGACAATGGAAAGGGAAAAATAGTAACTGGCATATAGAATTTATCTAAGTCATCAAAGTTAACATTACCAGTAGCAAGTTCAGTTGAGATCGAGTAATCACTGATTTGATACACTGAGAGCATTTTACTGCTGGGATTTTTCTTCCCCGAAATATATAAGCACAGCGTAACCAGTAGAAAACATCTGACAAAACTAAATTGACAGATGCTCTAAGAATACTTGACCAGTACTCTTTAAAAATAAAAATAGCAAGGTCGTTGGTATTTTGACAGGAACTGCATTGAATCTGTACATTGCTTTGGGTGGGATGGCCATTTTGACAATATTAGTTCTTCCTATCTATGAGCATGGGATAGATTTCCATTTATATGTGTCTTCTTCAATATCTTTCATTAGTGTCTTATAGTTTTCTTAGAAATAAAGAAAAAGTGAGACACTTTCACAAGTTGGTGAGATTGAGACATAGCAACCAAATGTAACCTTGGATCCTAGGTTGGATCCTGGAAGAGGAAAAGGACATCATTGGAAAAACTTTAAATCTGAATAAAGCCTGCTATTAAAAAGAAATAATAACTAAATAAATGTCACATCCATCCTGAGTAAAAAAGTAACATGTTGTCACTTTAAAAATATAGGAAGATACTTAGAAAAACATGTCACTAACCCTTAGCATAATTATTTATATATAACTACTTGTAATACTTTGATGTTTTCTCTCACAAAGAAAATGTACATTTCACATAGTTGGGATCACAGTGTGTATGAAATGTTGAATTTTCTTTTGCAGTTCACACATATTATATTTTATCCTTTATCCAAACTTATCAATAATATGATTTTAGCCTCTTGAAATAGTTGTACATTAGAACTTTAATACTATATTGTCCTTATAAATTTCTGACTTCTTTTCAATATGGCCAGGTTTCTTGTTTTGTTTTGTGGGAGTTTTGCGCACTCTACATTAAGGTTTCCTTTTTAAAGTTCCTTTCTAAAATTAACATTTCCTTAATTCAGATCACTGTTTCCCTTCTTATATATTGCAGATATATTTAATGGAAACAACTGTAATTTTCTATTACTCATCCTTGAACCAGTAGGTATTTGCTAGCAAGTGGAGTGGGTGGATTAGTGTTGATCTCCTTTGCAATTGCTCGCTAGCATCCTGATAGAATTCTCTTTCCAGAAACACACTGGAAGAAGAAATGATATAGATACCAGCTGAATTTTGTCTAGCAGGCCTTTATCCAATTAGATACACTAAACTAAAGCTTTCATGTCCTTTATTTCTCTGAGTATAGTTAAAATACACTTCTATACACTCTGAATCCATTTCTAATTCTTTATGTAACACAGGCTATAAAATACAAAAATATAATTTGGTGAACTATAACACACACCTTCAGGACCACAGAGTGAGGGGTAGATATCTGAAATTTACTGCGTTACACTCTATTTTATGTTTGCTCTAAAGTATTGTCTCTAAAAAGATTAATTTGCCTCTTGGTCACATAACTTTCTAATTTTAGTATGTTTAGTTCTCGTTTAAGTGATTGTCATATAACTGGGGCATTACTGAATTGATGAAATCAAGAAGTTTGCTGGATAATTAGGGTGACAATGTCATTGAGCATGAAATATGCACAGAGAACTTGATCCATAGGGAATTTTTCTGAAGCAATGGGCATAAGACAGGATTCCAGGAGTCCTAAGAAAACAGACCCTGGATAAGGAATTCCACTCCTAGGAATTTACCCTAAGAATGCAGCAGCCCAATTTGAAAAGGACAGATGCACCCCTATGTTTATTGCAGCACTATTTACAATAGCCAAGAAATGGAAGCAACCTAAGTGTCCATCAGTAGATGAATGGATAAAGAAGATGTGGTACATATACACAATGGAATATTATTCAGCCATAAGAAGAAAACAAATCCTACCATTTGCAACAACATGGATGGAGCTAGAGGGTATTATGCTCAGTGAAATAAGCCAAGCCGAAAAAGACAAGTATCAAATGATTTCACTCATATGTGGAGTATAAGAACAAAGAAAAAAACTGAAGGAACAAAACAGCAGCAGACTCACAGAACCCAAGAACGGACTAATAGTTACCAAAGGGAAAGGGACTGGGGAAAATGGGCGGGAAGGGAGGGATAAGAGGGAAAAAGGGGCATTACGATTAGCAAATGTAATGTTGGGGGGGCACGGGGAGGGCAGTATAACTCAGAGAAGACAAGTAGTGATTCTATAGCATCTCACTACGCTGATGGACAGTGACTGTAATGGGGTTGGTGGGGGGGACCTGATGAAGGGGTAGTTTAATAATCGTAATATTGCACATGTAATTGTAAATTAATGATAATAAAATAAATTATATTAAATAAAAAAAATGGAAATGATAAAAAAAAAAAAAAAGAAAAAGAAAACAGACCCTGGATAACGCAGCTAATGATAAACAACTGTGAATGGTTGGAAAGAGTGCGGAGGAGGTAGTGGTACATTTGCCACTGAACTCCCCTGATCTCTACTGTGATATCATCTCTGCTACTTCAAATAGAATGTCAGCTTTTTAACAAAGGGAGAGGTTCAATATTGAAGTAAGGAAGGACTCCATGTAGTAATTGTTCAACAATGCTGCCTAATTGTTCCAATATCAATAATTAGATGATCCTTCACCCACTTGATTTGATATACAAAATTTATCAGTTACTAAGTTCTTATGTATTTTGATCTCTTTCTAGACTCTCTAGGCTGTTCTTTTAAGCACCAGCACCACACTGCAGATGTACTATAAACATTTATGTATGGAATACCTTTCTTTTCCCAAAAGATTTAGATTTTTTTTTGCATTTTAATATTTTTTCTTATATCTTAGTCCAGGATAACTTTTCTAAGCAATCTACTTGCCCAGTAACTAATGCTGGCCTGTGTAGAGACCTTTCCAATCATTACCATCTTCTGAATTGTTATCCCTATATTGTTCTACAGTCCTCACTTCTAACCAACCCTGCATTCCTTCCTTCCCCTCCCATTCCCATCCTCCAAGCCCTCTGTTTTCTGCTCTGTGGTCTCCAAGTTAGTTGGCATCCTAAGATATTTCTCTACCTTTTCATTTGCCTCTTTGCCACAGCTCCCTGAATAAATTATCAGGCTTGGTGCCATATAAACTTAAGGTCCTGTGTTTTGGCAGCATCTGTAGATGTGGCTTTGATTGGCAGCTTTTAGTGAGTGACTATAAGCCATGCAGTCCTGTACCCAAAGTAGGGGCTCTGGCAATGAAGGGTCTTGGGAATGCCTTTCAGTTTTCCGCACTGTCGGACCCTCGTCATGTGTCTCTGGTTGGTATTTCTTCAGATTTGGCATTGGTTTCATGGTCATGATCACCTGGATGTACTCCACAAATCAAAGAGCCAGAACTACAGATTCTTAGGAGTCAGCTACTGCAATTCACAATAATGTAGCCATGTCCTAAAGGCCAGGATACTCATCAGGAGAGATTCTGTCCTTAACCCACAGCTCCAGTCAAAAATTGTACTCCTTTCTGAAGGGCTAGACCCTGAACTGGGTCCCAGGAGAATAGAGACCCCACTCAAACATTCTCTTCCCTTATCTTTTAAGGGACCTCCCATTCCAAATGTTCTTCACTGTAATCTGTTCTCGTTTCTTGTCACCCCTGTTCATTAGAAATATATTCATAACTTTGAACTTCAAAGGTCTATGTCTCAGTGCCTCTCCGCCAAGCAAACCACTCCACTGTTATGGAAGGTCCTTGACAATCCATCTGTGTTCTTCTACACTCTACCCCAGCACAGGACATAGGTTCCTCCTTTATATTTAGGAAAGTAAATGGATCCATTCAATCTGTTTTATCTAAAACAAAATACAATCTACCTTAGATTTAATGTTTCATCCTAAAAGAAAAAAATGTTTATAACTTTTAATACTACGCTTCAAAATTTAACATGTAATTTTCATTAATGATCCAGTGTTACATACTGATGAAGAAACTTTTTGCATTAAAAGTTTTTATAATCATTTATAGTTAAAAAGGATTTATAATCATTTTCCAACATTGTACATGCTATAGGAATGTGTTAGATCCTTTTCTAATGTAACTGATGAGGGTTATCTGCACATGTGGATTGTGAGGGCTTCTGGGGTTTTCTATTTATTTGGGTTATGTGCTTGTATGGCATCATTTAACATAGTTTCCTTCCCCTTTTCTTCTTTCTCTTCTTCTTTCACCTCTTCCCTTCTCTTTCACTGATACCACCAACATCCTCTTTTCTCTGCCCCTTTATCCTTTCTCTCTCTTCCTTCTGCCTTCTTTGCTAATCATTTATTTCTTGCTTCTGTTCTCCTTCCCCTTTACTAACTTTCTTCCTACTTCCCTTCCTTCCCATCTCATCTCTTCTCTTCTTTCCCTTTGTCCTTATTGTCTTCCTCAGGTGTTCACCTCCTCTTGCTGATCACTTTCTTCTTCCTGACCTTTCCTTTCTTTCTAAATACTAGTATTTATCTTTTTTATAGTCTATTTTTGAAAGCTAGAAGTAACTCAGTAGTTAACAGTAAAAATGAATTAATCTTCACATTATACAGTCTATTAAGTGGGCCTGAATATTAAAAGTATGTTTCAAGAAATACATATTTAATTTAAAAAATTATCTGCATATCCTTAAAATATATACAATCTCATATTTATTCATTTTATGAATTTAATTCTGTTTGGATGGAACATTTCTTCAAATTATTGCTCAAAACATCATGAAAATACAGAGTATAAAACAAACAAAACAAGAACTATTGTCCGTCAATAATGCCATGTATCATCTGGTGGGGGATGGATTTGTATAAATGTATCCAGATGGTCATATAAGTATTGGCTAGACTCTCAATGTGTTTTATTTTGTATTTATATATTATACATTTTGTTCCAGAAAACATTAAGGAAACATGGTTCATGTACATCCTCACTATATTATAATCATTATCCCAATCTGTCAAAAAAATAGGCCATCTCTTACCTATGCACCTTCTATAATCCTAACCCATTGCCTATACATAGATAATTATTTACTAAAGAGTTCTAACTTGCTATATGAACCAGGAAACCTGGGTAAGAATTTACTTTGCATGATTCTAGCACAAAGTCTTTCAACAAAGTCTCTCACCTTGTACAAATAAAGGACAAAAATTTAGGACAAAATTTAATCCTCTTGCTAGAGGTTTAATTCTTTGTTACTTTGGAATTAACAAATACATTATATTAACTTACATACACACTCTCAAGGGTTCACAAGCAAATATATATATATGCATACACTGAAAATGCAAATATATATATTTACTGTAAGCTCATTGTACTTCCCAGTTATTCCCGTTTTGATACCCAGAATTTGACTTAAATCTCTGGGCAAAGAGAGTCCCCTTTAAATTTCTCTCAGACACAGTTGCCAGGTCTGCTAGTAAACAGCTCCATTCTTCCTGCAGATGGAAGCATTTTCAGTGTCAAACAGGTCACCCTCCTTTGGAGACCAGCAGAAGCTAAGGCAGAGCCTGCAGATGGTACCACATCAAAGGCTCAGCATTTTAATTAGAGCAGTCTTTCAGACAATACTGCCCAGACAACACTGGACATCAATTTAGAACTCATAATGTTAAATTTAAGACAAGGAAGTTTGAGTAAATTATCTACTAGATTCATTTCACTTTTAAACTTTTTTCTCTTTATAAATCTATAAATAATTAAACGCATGGAATGAGTAGTAAAAGTAATTGGCTCAGAAGAATTTACCTTGCATTCTCCTTTTGGCTTCTGTGACACAATTAAAGGTCTCAACTGAACATTTATTGCCCAGATGGCTGTTATCAGCTTCTCATTAGCATGTATGGTCATTGTTGAACTGAATAGAAGGCAAAAGAAGGTCTACTCATAATGTTTTAATCCTTTTGATTTGTGCTTAAAGGGGTATCTATTCACTGAGAAATCCTAATGTGGTCTATGAAGAGTGAGCCAGATTTATTCCTGTCTACCAATGCCATCAAAATATGCAAATACATGGTTTTGGTTTTGTTTTTATTTTCTATGCATGAAAGACTGACAGGCCTGTGATCAGGGTACTTATGCCTACTTGACCTTAGAAGGAAGTCATGACTAGATCACTGATTTTCTCCTGTTTCAATTCATTATTACTTCTTTCTGTTGCCATATTTTCATACACCCTTCCATGGGCTTTTAATTACTTCTTTTTTTCTCTTTTCCTATTCATAGTTCCTACCATAACACTCCCAGTTTTCCTTATCAGAGGTTTTTTTTTTTTGGTTCCTATTATATAAAAAATTCATCTGCCATTGTTCCTCCATCTGAGAGATTTTCCAATGTTCTAAGAAATCATCTGTACTATAGACAAGCTGGGGATGGTGAAAGAGGACAGGAAAAGCCACCAGGGTTATATTAATGATCTTATTTTCCTTTAGAAACCTGGGAAGCAGAGTAGCAAGAGGTATAGGAAAGAGATTAAGTCCTAATAAAATGTGTGATTTGGGGACAATTATGTAACCCATTTGAACAATTTCCCTGGCATGTAAAATGCGTAAGATAATGCTTAATTTGCAGTTACTGAGATTAAGTGAGGTGCCACATATGTAGTGTCTATCACAGTATGTAAACATTCCCAAGTCAGCTAATTATATTTTCTGCCTTTCTTTCTGCTTTAAGGGCTTGATCTAGTTTAAATAATATCTCATTAAAAAGTGAAATATGGATCTTTTTACATATAATGTACAATGTCCCTAAAGATGTGGAAGCATCCTGAGAGTAGAAACAAATTCATCACTCTGTATACTTCACACTATGCTGCCTATTCATTAAACTGAATTAGTTTTTTTTTATCTACTTAGGAAAGTAAAAAGTATGTAGTATATATGTAGCAGCAGTCAATCAATTGTGAGAGCAAGAGAAACTCCATTTTAAAAAAGGCCATCTTAAGAAGGAGGCCTCAGCCTCGACCTAGTTCTAAGAAAACTTTGTTGCAGTTACTGGAAAAACCACCCATTGTTCCAGTAACCTTTACTCCAGATAGTTCCCTAGCAACAACAATCACGGGGAGGACCTCAAGGTCCAGACGCCCAAGGTCCAGATGCACCTGCTGCTTAAAGATAACATACCTTACGTGTTACATCAGCCGGCAGCTTAGCACCCGCCAGACTCAACCAATAAAGAATGTACAAGCCACCCTAACTTTAAATCATCCAATCAGCAGAGGCCAGGTGCAAGTTCCTTTCTTCCTGCACCTTGTAATGCATAAAACCTTTGTCTGCCCTGGGCTCGGGGCTCACCTTCCTGACCTGCTGCGTTGGTGAAGGTTGTGGGTCCAAGCTCGAGCTTGAAATAAATGACCCTTTTGTGTTTGCATAGGAATCAGCTCCTTGGTAGTCTCTCCGGGACTCGCGACTTGGGCACAACACAATCTTTCTCAATACTTACTTAGACATAAAGTACTCATTCTTATGCACTTATTGTGTACCAAAGAAATATCCAGCCAGCATAGTTGTTTGATTTTAATTATGTCATCCAATTACTTTATAAAAAGGAGTTCAGCAAAGTAAGTGTACTTTATAGATGCAGCCGATTAATGTAAGGATGGGTATTCACTGACTCTCTTGAACTTCGATGAATATACTAATTAGATGGATCTACAAAAGCTTACATTGCCTTTCTCACCATAAAAACTGGTGAGTGCACAGTGTTTTTATACTATTAAAGTAAATATTATGCAAATAGTTTTATTAAAATAAGCATGTATGTTTCCTCTTATTTTGAATACTCCCTAAGTCAGCAATTTTCCAAGTGGTAGATTAAAAGTATTTTATTTAAAAATATTATTAATACAATCCCCAAAAAAGCCTAACAAGTTGTGTTGTAGATATTAGCAAAGAGGTTTTCAAGTTGATATGGAGAGTCAAAAACCCAGAGAGGATAAGTCAATATTGAAGAACAAAGTAAGTGGACTGATAATATCTGATTTCAAAATGTACTATGAAGGTACAGAAATCAAGACAGTGTGATAGTGATGCCAGGATGGACAAATAGATCAATGGAACAGAAAGGAGAGTTCAGAACTATGCCCATATTAATATGGGCAAATGATCTTTGACAAAAAACAAAGACAATACAGTGGCACTAAGATCATCTTTTCAACACAGTCTGGAAAAACCGGACATCTACATGCAAGAAAAATGAATCTTAGACACAGACCTTACACCCTTCACAAAAATTAATGCAAAATGTATCATAGACCTAAAGATAAAATGCAAAACTATAAAATTCCTGGGATATAACATAGGAGAAACCTCGATAATCTTGGCTATTACAATGACTTACAGATACAACACCAAAAGCATGATCCATGCAAGAAAGAATTGATAAGCTGAATTTCATTAAAATTAAAAACTGCTCTGTGGAAGATGTCAAGAGACTGAGAATACAAGCTGTAGACTGAGGGAAAATATTTGCAAAAGTTCTATCTGATAAAGGACCATTATCAAAAATATAAAAAGAACTCTTAAAACTCAACAATAAGAAAGTGAACATCCTGACTTAAAAGTGGACAAAAGACCTGAACAGACACATCTTTAGAATGGTACAGAGATGGCACATAAGAATATAAATCTATGCTCCACATCATATGTTATTAGGGAAATGAAGATTAAAATAACAATGAGATACTACATACCTCAAAATCCAGAATACTGATAATACCAATTGCTGACAAGGATGAAGAGCAGTAGGAACTCTCATTCATAGCTGGTGAAAATGCAAAGTGGTATATTCACTTTAGAAGTCAGTTTGGCAGTATCTTATGAAAGTAAACATATTCTTACCATATAATCCAGCAGGCATGCTCCTTGGTATTTACCCAAAGGACATGGAAATTTATGTTCATACAAAGGCCTGCAGACAGATGTTTATAGTAGCTTTATTCATACTTGCCTAAACTTGGACAACCAGTATGTCTTTCAATAGACTGATGGATAAATAAACTCTGACAAGTACAAAAAATGGAAATATTATTCAGAACTAAAATAAATGAGCCATTCAGCCATGAAAAGATGTGGAGAATCCATTAAGTGCATATTACTAAATGAGAGAATCCGATCCAAAAAGGCTACATAGCGTATGATTCTAATTATATGACAGTAAAGAAAGGTTAAAACGATGGAGACAGTAAAAAGCATCAGGGTTTACTAGGTGTTAGTGGGAGGCAGGGATAAATAAAGCACAGAGAATTTTTAGGCCAGTGAAATTATTCTCTCTGATACTATAATGGTGGATTCATGTCATTATACATTTGCTAAAAACCCACAGAATATACAATGCCAAGAGAGAACACTAATATAAACTATGGCCTTTGGGTAATAATAATGTGTCAGTGTAGGTTCATGAATGATAACAAATGTAGTGCTCTAGTGAGGAATTTTCACAATGGAAGAGACTGGAGGGAGTGGGGCAGGGAACATAAGAGAATTCTGTACTTTCTACTTAATTTTGCTGTGAATGGAAGAATTGCTTTTTTAAAAAGTCTATTTAAAAGGAAAAATTAATTTGTAAAACAATAATAGATTATAAATGAAAAAGGAAGAAATCATAAAAATAAGCTCTTTTCTTTTTATATTAAAATGTGTTTATTTAGCTCAATAAAGGTTGTGTTTTTCACTTTCTATATTAATATTTTATTTATTTTGAGGGTAGAAAAGTCATATGCTTATTGCTAAAATCATTTTAAATAAAGGAGAATGCATATATATATATATTTAAAAACTTCCAATATCCAGCTACTGAGGAAGCAGGCACTATTAATATTTTGGTGAATTTTGTTCCTTGATTGGCCCTTGTCCGCTGACTCCAGTGCCCATTTTTCATGCCGAGGGAGGTGGATGATGGTACCAGCAAGTCTGCTGTCCAAGCAGCTGACCAATTAACTGCTTGCCATTTTGTATACGCCCCCAGTTATATGAGTGGCTTTCTTGGAGCCCCAACACACTTTTAACTTGAACACCTGTGAAAGAAGTGTCTCAGCATACTACTACACCCTCCATAAACTGAGGCTCTTTGACATCTACCTTCCCTCCACCTTCCTTTGGGAATAGAGAAGAAGCTAAGTGATGGTTAGCAGTAGTGGGACCAGTTGTCAGTGGTCAGCTCCCAATTATTGAGAGCTCAATTTGGAACACTGAGCTCCTGGCATTGCTTTGAGTCACAGTCAAAATTATAAGGTACCATGAAAAAGTCTCTTCCATGTCCTATGGTAATCCCAACATTATAAAATGAAAGTCTGATTGATTTGGCTCTACCATATGAAATATGATTAATTAGGATTTTTTCTATACCTCCCATTCATTTCTTCTTTTCTTTCTAGAGATCAAGATTAGTGTTATCAAAGTATTATTTCCTCTTAACTTTATTTTTAAGAATAGACTAAATATGAGCCTTTTCTATTTATCATGTTTATACCAGTGTTTGGATTTAATTCAGCCTTTTTAACTGTTTTCAAAAACGTCACCGTTATAGAACTCTTTATTCATGGAAGTCTTATAGCTATTCCCTCCTCCTCTTACTATTTTTGATTTCCTGCCAGACAGCAAAGAGTTAGTTACATTCTCTCAGAAGTCCTTGATAAAGGAAAGGTCTCTTAATTTTTTGCTATTGCTTTCCTCCAAAAAATGATAGCAGACTTGTTCCTGCATCCCCTCCTCCATAGAGAGTCATTGAATACTGATTTCAAAATTTGGTACATAGGAAAGAGAAGAAGGTCTCTGATAATCTTTGTGCTTTATGTATATTACTTCATTAACTTCCTAAATTACTAATTAAATAATTAATTAATTAAAATTCATTCTTTTCAATGCATTTAAACACTCTTCCTGACTTTTGGCTATTTGCCAAATAGATATAAAATTCTCTTTGCTGGCAGTGATCATGTAGTACATTAGTAAAAACAAGTCAAAACTCAGTATCATTGTTATTATTTTAGAATTCAAAACATTCTTCCTGATTTGCTATGCAGTTTCATAATATGCACAGCAATAAATATTAGAGTATAATCCTTTAATAATTTAATAATTTATCTCCACTGTTGTTCCAAAAAAAGTTCTGAGGAAAAACTAAAATGCAATTTTTAAGTTATTTGAATTTTTGTATCATTTTTCTGCATATGTACAAATATTGTTTTTATAATTAGCAGACCTTTTATGAGAAAATAAATTGTGTAAAAAAAAAACCCCACTATCCACACAGGTGCTGGCTGCCTTGAACTCAATTTTGATGCCATCTGGGAAAATGAGATCAGGGACAAAAAGAAAAAAGACAGCTTTTCCTTTTTGACTTTCTGAACAGCATGTGGAAGGATTTAGGTCAATATGTTAATGCTTGTGTATGTGAAAAGGAAGCACTATTAGCTGGTTCAGAACGACAAGACCACATCATAGACAGAAAATGATTATTATATGGCATAAGACTGCTGTATGGAAAAGGAAGATTTGATGATGTTAGATGTTATTTAGATGTTATTCCTTCTACATAATCTAGTAGCATCTTAATAGTTCTTGTCGAGAATGTAAATCATTTTTCTACTTAGAAATTGTTTCAAGATATTTTCTTTTAATCAGGCACCAAATACTAAATAGGAACACAAACTGATTCCCTGTCTCCTAATTCTCCTTTTATCTGTTGGTGTGCTCAGTAATTGATTAGAGGTGACTAATGTTAAGCAGTGTGAATTCAGCGTATCCTCCTAGTTTCAAAAAGAGAAGGTATGTCTATGATTTTCAATTTTTCTCCTAGTTACTGAAGAGTAATTTGTATAGCAGAAAATGTTTGTATTGTTTGCCACATGATTGCTAAAAAATAAGTGCTTGATTCTTTCCCTGGATACTTGATCCAAGTATCTTTAGCATGAGAAGAAGCTTATAGTGCACTACCAATCTGGGAGTTCTTGTCCCTAGCAGGCTTATACCTAACACAACTTTGAAGCAAACTCTATACAACTAGAATAAAATTAATGACTCCCTGCACAGTCCTTTTAAAATGTGCTTAGTGTTCAGTGCTCAGAGAAGGGTATGGAAGGAATCATCAGTCTTTCTTGAAAGAGAAAGTAATTGTCTTGTTCTTCAAATCAGAGAAGCTACTGTTATGCCTGAGTTCTCTTGTTCTGAGTATGGCTTACACATACACTCTAAGTATATTTTAGGTGGTTCCTAAAACAAAGACGTATTCAGAAGTCTCTGCTCCTCAGCCTTCTGATTCTTCTAGTTTTTTGAAGTCCTCCTCCTTTATGTTGTTTTATCCACATGTAGAAATACTGATTTAATACTATAAAAATTTCCACATTTCTCTACCCTCTGGAGTAACTTACTTGGGAAAAGGAAGGTGCAGTATATTTTAGTTTTTGGTGACTTCTAGAACCCAGAAGACACTCAATAAATACTTGATAAATAAAAGCATCAATGCTACCTTGATATCTACGTCCAAATTAAATCCATTCCTTCCGGAAAGCATGTGCTCATTGTCCAAAGAACCTGCAGAGTTTGGATCTAAAGGATTTTTGACAGTGACTGAATTAGTGTCTTTAGACATTAAATGAATGCAATGTTATGTTCGTTATTACTATCACAAATATAATTTTACCCTATGAGTCTCGCATTATAGTAAAAGATTAGGGTAGTAATTAAATTTATAAATATAAGATATTAGAAGATAGCTTGATTTATGTAATATAATTTACTCACAACTTGAAGTGTCTTATTTACTTTGGCCTCCTTAAGAGTCACAGATAACAGCTTCTTGAGATCATACTTAGAAAAACATCTAATAATTGTTTATGAAATCAACTCTAAAATATACTCTGTTCTAACCCTTGGTTACCTATGTTTTTTTCAGTATTGATCTTTATAAATTATTTTAAAGAGGACATAATAGTTCCTCCTTGCTCCATAAGTTCTCTGGTAACTTTGACCAAAAACACACCTCCCTCGCAATTCCAGAATTTACCAGATTATCCATATTCCTCCTACAGTGGGGGCACCACACCCCATTTGAGCATCAGCTAACAATAGTACTCTTTTATCCTAGTAGACACTTGATTAATTCCTCGTAAGTAAAGTGCTGTCCAAACCATGTATTTTATGTTCATCATTATGAGATTTAAAATACTGGTTTGCATTTATATCATCTACTGGACACGTTGTTCCATAGGCTAAACCTCTTTACATAAAAGGTCTGATATTTAAGAGGTAAATTATGTAAACCAAATTCTATAGCCAGTCAGTTGTAGTGATGGAGTACGGCCTAAGGGAATTATTCATTTGAGAACTGTAATTATCACATTAACAATCTTTCATATTTTTTATTACAGTATCATTGATATACAATCTCACGATGGTTTCACATAAACAACACTGTTGTTTCAACATTCACCCATATTATCAAGTCCTTTCCCCCTCTATTGCTGTCACTGATTATCAGCATAGTAAGATGCCCTAGAGTCATTACTTGTCTTCTCCATGTTGTACAGCCTTCCTGTGACCTACCTATATTGTGATTGCCAATTGTAGTGGCCCTTAACCCTTTTCTCCCTCCCTCCCCACCCACCCTTCCCAACCCCTTTGGTAACCACTAGTCACTTCTTGGAGTCTGTGAGTCTGCTGCTGTTTTGTTCTTTCTGTTTTGCTTTGTTTTTATACTCCACAAATGAGTGAAGTCATTTGGTATTTTTCTTTCTCCACCTGGCTTATTTCACTGAGCATTACCCTCTAGCTCCATCCATGTTGTTGCAAATGCTAGGATTTGTTTTCTTCTTATGGCTAAATAATATTCCATTATGTATATGTACCACATCTTCTTTATCCATTCATCTACTGATGGACACTTAGGATGCTTCCATATCTTGGCTATTGTAAATAGTGCTGCGATAAACACAGGGGTGCATGTGTCTTTTTCAAACTGGGCTGCTGCATTCTTAGGGTAAATTCCTAGGAGTGGGATTCCTGGGTCAAATGGTATTTCTATTTTGAGTTTTTGGAGGAACCTCCATACTGCTTTCCATAGTGGCTGCACCAATTTACATTCCCACCAACAGTGTAGGAGGGTTCCTTTCTCCCCAATCTCACCAGCATTTGTTGTTTCTTGTCTTTTGGATGTTGGCCATCCTAACTGGTATGAGGTGGTTTTAATTCGCTGATGACAATCTTTCATGTTTTTGAAGTGATTACTTGCAGAATAAAGCTTGCCCAGGTTGCTTGTTTGTTTATCATATCCCAAGAATATTTCTAAGTACTTTACTTTTGTTAATACATTCAACCCTCCCAATATTCCTATGAGGGAGTTAATATTATTCACATTAAAAGGAATTAAAGTGCCAAAGTATAAATTTCCTTACACAATTTCAAAAATACAGAAAGCATCATAGCAGGACTTTAGACCTATTGGCAAAAGTCTCAGGGCCCCACAGTGACATGATTGTCTGATACTGAGCGTGCACAACCTGCACAGCTGTAGATGAAAGTCCTGAGTGCTTTTAACTACTCTGCTGTATTTCTTCTCAGGTGAAACAGACAGATATATTTTTCAAGTAGAAAACTAAAACACATACGTGTACTTGTAGCTACACAAATATATAAATTATACCAATTTGTGTGTAGCATTGAAAAATATCCTCAAACCTAACTCTATTAAAATAAAAGCAGTTAGCTCAAGAACACTTTGCAACTCATTCAGGTTAATTTTTAGGGGTACAGGGGAATTTCTGTGGTCTTTGGGATAGTGGGTAATCTTTCAGTGATTGTGGCCTCAAAGCATGATATGAGATACAGCTGGAGATGACTGAACCAAACTAGAATCATCTTTTGAAATAATTCACTCTAATCATTTAAAAATAGAAAATTCCTACAGAACCCTGCCTTCTGGATAATGACTTTCTTGTTTTCACAGCCAGGTGCAAGGCCAGGTGCTAGTTTGGTCCTGGCTGTAGACAGGTCACATTTTTAGCTAATGCTAATGTGCTGAGCGACACCTATTGCCTCTCTCAGAGCAACATGGGCTGCTCCTGCTTCTGCAGATCACTTTGTAAAACTGGCCTCTGGAAAGCATTGAATGAAAGAAATATCCATGCACATAGTAAAATGGTATGCCTTAGTGTAATTTGAGCTGGTGATCTGTGATTACTAAGAGAAATATTAGTTTGACTAATGCATCTAAAAAATCGTAATGAACCTATATGAAACTGTGTGGAAAAGGACTATATTTTTATTCCTAGACTAATTCCACTAAGCCAATGAAATCAGAGATGATTAACTTTATATTTTAGAAGGTTTTTAACAATTTATCCATGAGGACTTTCATTATGCAACATCATTAATAAAAAGTCTTCTAATTTTATTGTATAGACATTTCTTTCAAGCTTGTCTACTGTCTCAAACTATCCATGATTAATACGACTATGCAGAACAAACAAGCTTTTTATTTTTGTTTTGCACATACTCAATTTATTGCAGGTCATCAAAATAGAATGGAGAAAAGCTGTTAATTTCCTCAACCACTCAAACACTTTGGTCTTTTAAAAATATTTTTGTTTTTTTCATTATGGTATATATGAAAAACAATTATCTATGAATGTGCAGATCACCTCAGTATTATTTCAGAATATATTAATCTCCACATTTCCTTTTGTTTTTCTCTCTATTGTAATCTTTTGCAGTTGCTTTTCTTTCTGCTGTAAAACTCTCTTCTGATAGCTTCAGGCCTCACTCCTATCCTCACCTCCTGCAAGTCTATTCAGATGTCACCTTTTCAGTAAGGTTTTCTCTGACCACTCATTGAAAACTGTGACACCATTCCCCCTCTTTGTGCCACCATTTGGTATTGTCCCAGCCTTATTTTTTTTACCCACAGCACTTATTAACCACTTGATATATTACGTGTGTGTGTGTGCTTATGTGTGACTTCTGGTCTCCACTGGCTGGAATGTAAGCTCCATGAAGCAAGGAGCGTTTGTCTATATTGTTTACTGTTGCATTCTCAGCACTTAGAAGAGTACCTGTGGTACATCTTAGGTTCTCAATAAATATCTTTTCCCATTAAATACCTGTTCGCAACTTTTTAATTTTTTTAACTTAGTGCTCTATCTTGAGCATTTCCCCACATCCTTAAATATCCTTATAAAATACGTATTTTAGTATCTGAATATACATCTCTGGCCGATCCTATCACAGTTTTTTATATAATCCCTCATTTTTGGACATTTAGTTTGAGTTTTCCCCTAATAAATTCTATGACAATGAACCTACTTGTATGCTATGGTCAGAATGTGTGTCCCCAAATTCATATGGTGACGTCCTATTGTGCAAAGTGATGGTTTTGGTGGTGGGGCCTTTTGACAATGCGAGAGTCTTTATGAATGGGATTAGTGGTCTTATACAGGAGGGCCCAGGGCTCCCTTCCTCTTTTCCTGCCATGTGATGATACAATACAATTGGAAGTCTGTGACGTGGAAGAGGGCCCTCCTCTGACCGTGTAGGCTGGATCTTGGAGTTTCAGCCTCTAGAACTATGAGAAATAAATTTCTTTGCTTATAAACTACCCAGTCTGTGGTATTTTGTGGTAGCAGCTCAAACAGACCAAGACTGAGACATTGTTTAATTACATGCTTCTCTCTTATGATTTACCTAAAACAAATTTGAAGATGTGACTGCTGGGTCAAAATGTACAGACACTGAATATATTGCCTATTGCAGCCAGAAATGTTTTACTAGTTCAAACAGCCCTCAGAGACATCTATCTGATGGTTTTCATTTTCAATTATTCTCTCTAACACTATTAGGATATTTTTGATGTTATATAATTTGATAAATAAAAATACATTTTATTGATCTTTGAGCATGTATCTCAGCATTAATATCTATGCTAATGGAGAGTGCTGGTGAGAGCAGAATAGATCCATGAGTTCATATTATTACCTTACCGAGAGGTCCAAATTTTTATTATGGTTCTTCTAACAGGCCTGACTATACTGACCATGAGACCTACATTATATAGAACT
>JAVSCE010004924.1:0-11505 GCA_032199065.1 Smutsia gigantea | reverse complement strand
ATGTATGACATTGATTGATTTATGAATATTGCACTATCCTTGCATCCCTGGATAAATCCCACGTGGTCATAATGGATGATCCTTTGATGTATTTTTGAATTTGGTTGGCTAATATTTTGGGGGGATTTTTGCATCTCTGTTCATCAGGGATATTGGTCTACAATTTTCTTCTTTTGGAGTGTCTTTGGTTTTGTTGTTAGAGTGATGCTATTCTTAGAATGAGTTTTGAAGTATTCACTTCTATTTTTTGGAATACTTTAAGAACGATGGGTATTAGCTCTTCATTAAATGTTTGGTAGAATTCAGCTGTGAAGCCATCTAGTACTGGACTTTGTTGAGAGGTTTTTGTTTACCAGTTCAATTTTGTTATTGGTAATTAGTCTGTTCAAATTCTCTGTTTCTTCCTAGGTAAATCTTGGAAGTTTGTACTTTTCTAGGAATTTGTCCATTTCTTCTAGGTTGTCCAATTTATTGGCATATAATTTTTCATAGAATTCTCTTATAATTCTTTGTATTTTGTGGTGTCAGTTGTAACTTCTCCTTTTTCATTTCTGATATTGTTCATTTATGTCCTCTCTTTTTTTCTTGGTAAGTCTGGCTAGGGGGTTATCTAACTCCTGTTGTTTATAAAATGGACACATATTCACTACAGTGTTTGACCTTTGTTTTTCACTTAATATACATTGTAGATACCTCATATCAATATAAACAAAACCTCATTATTTTTTTATAATTACATTATATTCCATTGTGTATATAAACTATAATTTTATTAATCCAGTCTTCCATTGATGATCATTTAGGGAGCTTTCAGTTTTTTGCTACTGCAAACAATACTGTTAAAATGTACAATTTTAAAAGGTTTTCTTTCCCCAATAAGGGATTATCTATAAAGATTACTAGAAGTGATATTTCTGTGTCAGAGGGTTCATTTATTTATACATTTTTTATGGATATTGCCATATTGCCGCCCAAGAAGTTGTATGATTTATCCTTGGTTCAGCAATATACAAGATCAATTTCCCTGTAGTTTCACTAATCCTATTATGAAACTTGGATTTTTGCCAATCTGATAGATTCAAAATGGTCTTTAAATGTACTTTTATTATGCATTTATCTTATTAAAAGTGAGATTAAGCATCTTTCCATAGGTCTAAGAATCAGTTGTTTTTTCTGTGAACTGTCTATTCATATCATTTGCCCTTTTTTCTACTGCATTGTTGATGTTTTCATATTTCAGTAAACTATTTGTATATTAAAAAGATCACCCTTTGTCTTTGTTGTGAGTTGCAATTATTTTCCCCCAGTTTATCCTTCGTCTTTACTGGATGTGTATATGTGTGTGTATACTCACGTGTCTATGCATGGGTTTTTCAAAGGTCTTTTATGGCTTTTGTATTTTGAATAGGCGATGTCTTCTCCACTGTAAGATTATAAAACAGTTTTCCTGTGTTTTCTTCCAGTATTCTAATACTTGCATTTTTTACACGTAAACATGTTATCCATTTCTAATTCATCCTTTTGTATGGTTTGTGATATAAGTTCCACATTTGTTTCCCATATGTCCTCACAAGGTGTCCCAATATAATGTTCCCATTAATTTGCAATGCCACTTTAATTATGTACCAAATTCACATGAATTGATGGACTTGTTTCTGGGCCATCCATAGTCTTCCAGTGGACAGCTTATTTCAATATCAGAACAAAACTATTTTTTTAACTATTTTTTTTATTTTGCTATTATTAATATACAATTACATGAGCAACATTATGGTTACTAGACTCCCCCTATTATCAAGTCCCCACCACATACCCCATTGCAGTGACTGCCATCAGTGTAGTAGGATGTTATAGAATCACTACTTGTTTTCTCTGTGTTATACCGCCTTCCCCGTATCCCCCCACTGCACACCCACCCCCACTACATTATGTGTGTAAATTGTAATAGCTCTTTTTCCCCCTTATCCCTCTCTTCCCACCCATCTTCCCCAGTCTCTTTCCCTTTGGTAACTGTTAGTCCATTATTGGATTCTGTGAGTCTGCTGCTGTTTTGTTCCTTCAGTTTTGTTCTTTGTTCTTATACTCCACAGATGAGTGAGATCATTTGATACTTGTCTTTCCCACCTTGGTTATTTCACTGAGCATAATACCCTCTAGCTCCATCCATGTTGTTGCAAATGGTAGGATTTGTTTTCTTCTTATGGCTGAATAATATTCCATTGTGTATATGTACCACCTCTTCTTTATCCATTCATCTACTGATGGACACTTAGGTTGCTTCCATTGCTTGGCTATTGTAAATAGTGCTGCGATAAACATAGGGGTGCATATGTCTTTTTCAAATTGGGCTGCTGCTTTCTTAGGGTAAATTCCTAGGAGTGGAATTCCTGGGTCAAATGGTATTTCTATTTTGAGTTTTTTGAGGAACCTCCATACTGCTTTCCACAACGGTTGAACTAATTTGCAGTCCCACCAGCAGTGTAGGAGGGTTCCCTTTTCTCCACATCCTCGCCAACATTTGTTGTTGTTTGTGTTTTGGATGTTGGCCATCCTCACTGGTGTGAGGTGATATCTCATTGTGGTTTTAATTTGCATTTCTCTGATGATTAGCAATGTGGAGCATCTTTTCATGTGCCTGTTGGCCATCTGAATTTTTTCTTTGGAGAAGTGTCTGTTCAGCTCCTCTGCCCATTTTTTAATTGGATTATTTGCTTTTTGTTTGTTGAGGTGCGTGAGCTCTTTATATATTTTGGATGTCAGCCCCTTAACAGATATGTCATTTATGAATATGTTCTCCATACTTTAGGATGTCTTTTTGTTCTGCTGATGGTGTCCTTTGCTGTACAGAAGCTTTTTAGTTTGATAGAGTCCCATTTGTTCATTTTTGCTTTTGTTTCCCTTGCCTGGGGAGACATGTTCGTGAAGAAGTTGCTCATGTTTATATCCAAGAGATTTTTGCCTATATTTTTTTCTAAGAGTTTTATGATTTCATGACTTACATTCAGGTCTTTGATCCATTTTGAGTTTACTTTAGTGTATGGGGTTCGACAGTAATCCAGTTTCATTCTCTTACATGTAGCTGTCCAGTTTTGCCAACACCAGCTGTTGAAGAGGCTGTCATTTCCCCATTGTATATCCATGGCTCCTTTTTCATATATTAATTGACCATATATGCTTGGGTTTATATCTGGGCTCTCTAGTCTGTTCCACTGGTCTATGGGTCTGTTCTTGTGGCAGTACCAAATTGTCTTGATTACTGTGGCTTTGTAGTAGAGCTTGAAGTCAGGGAGCATAATTCCCCCTGCTTTATTCTTCCTTCTCAGGATTGCTTTGGCTATTTGGGGTCTTTTGTGGTTCCATATGATTTTTAGAACTATTTGCTCTAGTTCATTGAAGAATGCTGTGGGTATTTTGATAGGGATTGCATTGAATCTGTATATTGCTTTAGGCCAGATGGCCACTTTGACAATATTAATTCTTCTTAGCCAAGAGCATGGAATGAATTTCCATTTATTAGTGTGCTCTTTAATTTCTCTTAAGAGTGTCTTGTAGTTTTCAGGGTATAGGTCTTTCACTTCCTTGGTGACATTTATTCCTAGGTATTTTATTTGTTTGGATGCGATTGTGAATGGAATTGTTTTCCTGATTTCTCTTTCTGCTAGTACATCGTTAGTGTATAGGAATGCATCAGATTTCTGTGTATTAATTTTGTATCCTGCAACTTTGCTGAATTCAGATATTAGATTTAGTAGTTTTGGAGTGGATTCTTTAGGGTTTTTTATGTACAATATCATGTCATCTGCAAACAGGGACAGTTTGAGTTCTTCCTTGCCAGTCTGGATGCTTTTATTTCTTTGTGTTGTCTGATTGCCGTGGCTAGGACCTCCAGAACTGTGCTGAACAAAAGTGGGGAGAGTGGGCATCCTTGTCTTGTTCCTGATCTTAAAGGAAAAGCTTTCAGCTTCTCGCTGTTACATATAATGTTGACTGTGGGTTGGTCATATATGGCCTTTATTATGTTGAGGTACTTGCCCTCTATACCCATTTTGTTTAGGGTTTTTATCATGAATGAATGTTGAATTTTGTCGAATGCTTTTTCAGCATCTATGGAGATGATCATGTGATTTTTGTCCTTCTTTTTCTGGATGTAGTGGATGATGTTGATGGATTTTTGAATGTTGTACCATCCTTGCATCCCTGGGATGAATCCCACTTGATCCTGATGGGTGATCTTTTTGATGTATTTTTTAATTCGGTTTGCTAATATTTTGTTGAATATTTTTGCATCTATGTTCATCAGGATATTGGTCTGTAATTTTCTTTTTTTATGGTGTCTTTGCCTGGTTTTGGTATTAGAGTGATATTTGCCTTGTAGAATGAGTTTTGGGGTATTCCCTTCTCTTTTACTTTTTGGAAAACTTTAATGAGGATGGGTATTAGGTCTTCACTAAATGTTTGATAAAATTCAGCAGTGAAACCATCTGCTCCAGGTGTTTTGTTCTTAGGTAGTTTTTTGGTTACCAATTCAATTTCTTTGCTGGTAATTGGTCTGTTCAGATTTTCTGTTTCTTCCTGGGTTAGCCTTGGAAGGTTGTATTCTTCTAGAAAGTTTTCCATTTCTTCTAGGTTATCCAGTTTGTTACCATATAATTTTTCATAGTATTCGCTCATAATTCTTTGTATTTCTGTGATTTGTGGTGTCCATAGTGATTTTTCCTTTCTCATTTCTGATTCTGTTTATATGTGTAGACTCTCTTTTTTTCTTGATAAGTCTGGCTAGAGGTTTATCTATTTTGTTTATTTTCTCAAAGAACCAGCTCCTGCTTTCATTGATTCTTTTTATTGTTTTATTCTTCTCAATTTTATTTATTTCTCCTTTAATCTTTATTATGTCCCTCCTTCTGGTGACTTTGGGCCTCATTTGTTCTTCCTTTTCTAGTTTCATTAATTGTGAGTTTAGACTGTTCATATGGGATTGTTCTTCTTTCCTGTGGTAGGCCTGTATTGCAGTATATTTCCCTCTTAACACGGCTTTTGCTGCATCCCACAGATTTTGTGGTGTTGAATTATTTTTGTCATATGTCTCCATGTATTGGTTGATCTCTGTTTATATTTGGTCATTGATCCATTGATTATTTAGGAGCATGTTATTAAGCCTCCATGTGTTTGTGGCCTTTTTCGTTTTCTTTGTGTAATTTATTTCTAGTTTCATACCTTTGTGATCTGAGAGTCTGGTTGGTACAATTTAAATCTTGTTGAATTTACTGAGGTTCTTTTTGTGGCCTAATATATGATCTATTCTTGAAAATGTTCCATATGCACTTGAGAAGAATGTGTATCCTGTTGCTTTTGGCTGGAGTGTCTGTAGATGTCCGTTAGGTCCATCTGTTCTAATATGTTGTTCAGTTTCTCAGTCTCTTTACTTATGTTCTGTCTCGTTGATCTGTCCTGTGGAGTGAGTGGTGTGTTGAAGTCTCCTAAAATGAATGCATTGAATTCTCTTTCCCCCTTTAATTCTGTTAGTGTTTGTTTCACATATGTATGTGATCCTGTGTTGGGTGCATAGATATTTATAATAGTTATATCCTCTTGTTGGACTGACCCTTTTATCATTATGTAATGTCCTTCATTTTCTCTTGTGACTTTCTTTGTTTTGAAGTCTATTTTGTCTGATACAAGTACTGCAACTCCTGCTTTTTTCTCACTATTAGTTGCATGAGATCTTTTTCCATCCCTTTACTTTCAGTCTGGGTATGTCTTTGGGTTTGAAGTGAGTCTCTTGTAGGCAGCATATAGATGGGTCTTGTTTTTTTATCCATTCAGTAACTCTGTGTCTTTTGATTGGTGCTCTCAGACCATTTACATTTAGGGTGATTATCAATAGGTATGTACTTATTGCCATAGCAGGCTGTAGATTCGTGGTTACCAAAGGTTCAAGGGCAATTCCCATACTATCTAACAGTCTAATTTAACTTACTTCGTATACTATTACAAACACAACCTAAACGTTCTTTTTTTTTTTTCCTCCTTTTTCTTGCTCCTCCATTCTTTGTTATGAATTATATTCTGTACTCTTTGTCTTCCCTTTGTCTTCCCTCGGGTGACATCTATTTAGCTTTAGGAATACTTCCATCTATAGGAGTCCCTCCAAAGTGGACTCTAGAGGTGTTTTGTGGGAGGTAAATTTTCTCAGCTTTTGCTTATCTGAAAATTGTTTAATCCCTCCTTCAAATTTAAATGATAACCCTGCCGGGTAAAGTATTCTTGGTTCAAGGCCCTTCTGCTTCATTGAATTAATTATATCATGCCACTACCTTCTGGCCTGTAAGGTTTCTCTTGAGAAGTCTGATGATCGCCTGATGGGTTTTCCTTTGTATGTGATCTTTTTTGTCTCTCTAACTGCTTTTAAAAGTCTGTCTTTATCGTTGGTCTTTGCCATTTTAATTATCATATGTCTTGATGTTGTCTTCCTTGGGTCCCTTGTGTTGGGACATCTGTGCACCTCCATGGCTTGAGAGACTATCTCCTTCTCCAGATTGGGGAAGTTTTCAGCATTTACCTCCTCAGTGACACTTCCTATCCCTTTTTCCTTCTTCTTCTTCTGGTATACCTATAATGTGAATATTGTTAAGTTTTATTGGTCACACAGTTCTCTTAATATTCTTTCATTCTTTGAGATCCGTTTTTCTTTCTGTGCCTCAGCTTCTTTGTATTCCTCTTCTGTAATTTCTATTCCATTTACCATCTCTTCTACTACATCTAATCTGCTTTTAACTCCCTCCGTTGTATGTTTCATTTCAGATATGGAATTTCTCAATGATTGAATCTCCAACTTAAATTTGTTCCTGAGTTCTTGAATATTTTTTTGTACCTCCATAAGCATTTTTATAATTTTTATTTTGAGCTCTCTTTCAGGAAGTTTGGTGAGTTCGGTTTAATTTGGCCCACTTTCTGGGGTTTGTGAGATTTGGGTCTGAACCATGTTCTTTAGTCGTTTCATATTTCTGTGTGGTGCCCACTAGTATGCATAAACTCCAGTCTCTGGAGCTGCTCAGCCCCTAGAGTGAGGTTGGGGGTCGTAGGGGAGCAGAGCTGGTGCCTGGGGGGAGGAAATATCTGTTTCCTGGTTCCTGTCTGCGGTGCCTGTCTCAAGTGTCAGAGCCAGTGGGCCAAGCACACACATGTAAACCTCTAAGCTTTACACGTGTCTTGCTTTGCATGTCTACCTGTTGTAGGCGTGGCCTCCCTCTCGCTGGCCTGACGCCGTAGCAGTGACTGCGGGTTTGTGAGCAGGGGCCTGCAAGCCAGTAGGAATGCTTGGCAGGCTGTGTGTCACAGTGGGGGGCCTTGGAGCTGAGTAGGCAGCCATTGAGATGGAGCACCTGAAGCTCTCCAAAGTTTCCAACCAGCTGGGCAGAGCACACCCAGACAACCTTGTCCAGCTCTCTGTTCTCCTGCACAGCAAGCTCCGTGCAAACCCCGCCCCTTCAGCAGCCCTCTGGCTGCTCTGAAGTCTCTCAGACCGCCTGCCTTTCCTCTGACACAGAGCAGCCGGGTGTGGATCCCTTCCTCCACAAATGGCCGGAATGTCAATTTCTCAAGCACTCCGCCTGTCCGAGCTCCTCACGTCCAGAGCACCACAAGCTATAGGATTCTGCTCACAAAGCAGAGCTCCAGGGCTAGGTGTTCAGCAGTCCCAGTATTCCACCCCCTCCCCCGCTCTGTTTCTCTTCCTCCTGCTGGTGAGCAGAGGTGGGTGAAGGACTTGGGTCCCGCCAGATTAAGGCTTTCCTACGTTACCCTGTTTCATGAGGTCTGATCTGTTAATGAGTTCTGTTTGCAGTCTCGTTTAGCCTTGTTTCTTGTTGTTGTTTTAAGGTTAGTTGTATTAATTAACTATATTTTTGTACAATTTGTGGTTTTGGGAGGAGCTGTCTGTCTCACCTCTCACACTGCCATCTTGCAAGTCCCCCTTTTGAGAACACAACAATTTAATTATTGATGTCTTATACTTTATTTTCATACCTGAGAAAGCCAGTGTACATTCATTGCTCTTTTTCTTCAGAATTTTCCTAAATGTTCTTGCTTGTTTTTCCACATGAACTTTAGGGTCACCTTGTCCAATTAAAAAAAACTAATTTCTGTTTTTATTGAATCAAATGTGTAACTAAAATTGTTGAGAATTGACTTTTTTATGTTTAATGCTACTAAGAACATAGAATGCTTTTCCATTTGCTCAAGTCTTTGTTTTTGAACTTTAGAAGTATTTTAAAGTTTTCTTCCTGTGAATCTTACATATTTGTTGTTAAATTCTTTCCTAAATATTTAAACTTTTTTTTGCTATTGTAAATTGCATATTTTCTTCTGTTATGTTTCTAACTGGTAGGTGTTGGTATAAAAAAATGCTGATTTCTTCATATTAGTTTTATATTCAGTTATACTACTCAATTATCTCAATTATAGTAGTTTTCATGTAATTGTCTTGGATTTTGATGCCTACAATCATGTTATTTGTAAATAGTGATAGTTTTGCCTTATCCTTTCCAATTTTTATTCCTCAAATTTCTCTTTATTTAACCATACTGGTTAGTACAACCAGTGCAATATTAAGATATTTTTGTCTTATTTCTGCCTTCATTAGGAAGACAAAAAGATTCACTGAGTGAACGGTCTTCTATTTGTTTTAAAATAAAATCGAATATACCTTAATCTCCTTAGAGATGGATGTGTTGTGGAAGGAGTAGATTATTAATTTTTTTGGGTATCATTAATCTACAATTACATGTGCAACATTATGGTTACTAAACTCCCCACTTCATCAAGTCCCCCCCACCTACCCCATTACAGTCACTGTCCATCAGCGTAGTGAGATACTATACAATCACTACTTGTCTTTTCTGAGTTGTACAGCCCTCCCTGTGGCCCCCTACATTATGTCTGCTAATCGTAATTCCCCCTTTTCCCCCTTGTCCCTCCCTTCCCACCCATCTTTCCCAATCCCTTTCCCTTTGGTAACTATTAGTCCATTCTTGGGTTCTGTGAGTCTGCTGCTGTGTTGTTCCTTCAGTTTTTTTCTTTGTTCTTATACTCCACAGATTAGTGAAATCATTTGATACTTGTCTTTTTCTGCCTGGCTTATTTCACTGAGCATAATACCCTCTAGCTCCATCCATGTTGTTGCAAATGGTAGGATTTGTTTTCTTCTTATGGCTGAATAATATTCCATTGTGTATATATGTACCACATCTTCTTTATCCATTCATCTACTGATGGACACTTAGGTTGCTTCCATTTCTTGGCTATTGTAAATAGTGCTGCAATAAACATAGGGGTGCATCTGTCCTTTTCAAATTGGGCTGCTGCATTTCTTAGGGTAAATTCCTAGGAGTGGAATTCCTGGGTCAAATGGTATTTCTATTTTGAGTTTTTTGAGGAACCTCCATACTGCTTTCCACAATGGTTGAACTAATTTGCATTCCCACCAGCAGTGTAGGAGGGTTCCCCCTTTGTCCACATCCTTGCCAATATTTGTTGTTGTTTGTGTTTTGGATGTTGGCTATCCTTACTGGTATGAGGTGATATCTCATTGTGGTTTTAGTTTGCATTTCTCTGATGATTAGCGATGTGGAGCATCTTTTCATGTGCCTGTTGGCCATCTGAATTTCTTCTTTGGAGAAGTGTCTATTCATATCCTCTGCCCATTTTTTAATTGGATTATTTGCTTTTTGTTGAGGTTCATGAGCTCATTATGTAATTTGGATGTCAACCCTTATCGGATATGTGATTTATGAATATATTCTCCCATACTGTAGGATGTCTTTTTGTTCTTTTGATGGTGTTCTTTGCTGTTCTGAAGCTTTTCAGATTGACATAGTCCCACTTGTTCATTTTTGCTTTTGTTTCCCTTGCCTGGGGAGATATGTTCATGAAGAAGTTGCTCATGTTTATGTCCGAGAGATTTTTGCCTATGTTTTTTTCTAAGAGTTTTATGGTTTCATGACTTACATTCAGGTCTTTGATCCATTTTGAGTTTACTTTAGTGTATGGGGTTCGACAGTAATCCAGTTTCATTCTCTTACATGTAGCTGTTCAGTTTTGCCAACACCAGCTGCTAAAGTGGCTATCATTTCCCCATTGTATATCCATGACTCCTTTATCGAATATTAATTGACCATATGTGTTTGGGTTAATGTCTGGACTTTCTGTTCTGTTCCACTGGTCTGTGGGTCTGTTCTTGTGCCAATATCAAATTTTCTTGATTTCTGTAGCTTTGTAGTAGAGCTTGAAGTCTGGGAGCGTAATACCCCTGTTTTATTCTTCCTTCTCAGGTTTGCGTTGGCTATTCAGGGTCTTTTGTGGTTCCATATGAAATTTAGAACTATTTGTTCCAGGTCATTGAAGAATGCTGTTGGTATTTTGATAGGGATTGCTTTGAATGTGTAGATTGTGTTAGGTAGTATAGCCATTTTGACAATATTCTTCCTAGCCAAGAGCATGGGATGAATTTCCATTTGTTAGTGTCCTCTTTACTTTCTCTTAGGAGTGTCTTGTCATTTTAAGGGTATAAGTCTTTGACTTCCTTCATTAGGTTTATTCCTAGGTATTTTATTCTTTTTGATGCAATTGTGAATGGAATTGTTTTCCTGATTTCTCTTTCTGTTAGCTCATCATTAGTGTATAGGAAAGCAGCAGATTTCTGTGTATTCATTTTGTATCTTGCAACTTTGCTGAATTCAGATATTAGTTCTAGTAGTTTTGGAGTGGAGTCTTTAGGGTTTTTTATGTACAATATCATGTCATCTTCAAATAGTGACAATTTGACTTTTTCTTTACCAATCTGGATGTCTTGTATTTCTTTGTTTTGTCTGATTGCCGTGGCTAGGACCTCCAGTACTATGTTTAATAACAGTGGGGAGAGTGGGCATCCCGGTCTTGTTCCCTGTCTTAGATGAAAAGCTTTCAGCTTCTCGCTGTTAAGTATGATGTTAGCTGTGGGTTTGTCATATATGGCCTCTATTACGTTGAGGTTCTTACCCTCTATACCCATTTTGTTGAGAGTTTTCATCATGAAGGGATGTTGAATTTTGTCAAATGCTTTTTCATCATCTATGGATTTGATCATGTGGTTTTTGTTCTTCTTTTTGTTGATGTGGTGGATGATTTTGATGGATTTCGAATGTTGTACCATCCTTGAATCCCTGAGAAGAATCCCACTTGATTATGGTGTATGATCCTCTTGATGTATTTTTTAATTCGGTTTGCTAATATTTTGTTTAGTATTTTTGCATCTATGTTCATCAGGGATATTGGCCTGTAATTTTCTTTTTTGGTGAGGTCTTTGCCTGGTTTTGGTATTAGAGTGATGCTGGCTTCATAGAATGAGTTTGGAAGTATTCCCTCCTCTTCTATTTTTTGGAAAACTTTAAGGGGAATGGGTATTATTCCTTCCTTATATGTCTGGTAAAATTCAGAGGTGAATCCATCTGGACCGGGGGTTTTGTTCTT